>CAJQZJ010013817.1:8982144-9016801 GCA_907164525.1 Lophiomys imhausi | reverse complement strand
GCTGTCCTTCTTCCATTGTGCCGTTTTGACTTCTTTGTCAAAAATTAAGTGGCCATAAGTGTGTGGGTCTATTTCTGGATCTTCAATTCGATTCCATTGATCTACTGGTCTGTTTCTATACCAATACCATGCTGTTTTTACAACTATTGCTCTGTAATACAGCTTGAAATCTGGGATGGTGATACCTCCAGATCTTTTTTTATTGTACAGGATTGATTTATCTATTCTTGGCTTTTTGTTGTTCCATATGAAATCGAGAATAGCTCTTTCCAAGTCTATAAAAATTGTGTTGGTATTTTGATAAGAATTGGATTGAATCTATATATTGCTTTTGGTAGGATGGCCATTTTTATTATGTTGATCCTACCTATCCATGAGCATGGGAGATCTTTCCATCTTCTAAAGGCCTCTTCCATTTCTTTCTTCAAGGGCTTGAAGTTCTTGTTGTACAGGTCCTTTACTTTTGGTTAGAGTTACTCTCAGGTATTTTATGTTGTTTGTGGCTATTGTGAAGGGGGTTGTTTCCCTTATTTCTTTCTCAGTCCATTTTTTGTTGTATAAAGAAGGGCTTCTGATTTTTTTGAATTAATTTTGTATCCAGCCATTTTGCTGAAGGTGTTTATCAGCTGTAAGAGTTCTCTGGTGGAATTTTTGGGGTCACTTATATATACTATCATATCATCAGCAAATAGGGATAATTTGGCTTCTTCGTTTCTGATGTTTATCCCCTTGATCTCCTTTAGTTGTCTTATTGCTCTAGCAAGAACTTCAAGTACTATATTGAAGAGATATGTGAAAGCGGACATCCTTCTCTTATCCCTGAGTTTAGAGGAAATGCTTCAAGTTTCTCTCCATTTAATTTTATGTTGGCCACTGGCCTGCTGTATATTGATTGCCTTTATTATTTCTAGGTACGTTCCTTGTATGCCCATTATCTCCAGAACTTTTAGCATGAAGGGGTGTTGGATTTTATCAAATGCTTTTTCTACATCTAGTGAGATTATCATGTGGTTTTTTTCTTTCATCTTGTTTATATGGTGAATGACGTTGATAGACTTTCATATGTTGAACCATCCCTGCATTCCTGGGATGAAGTCTAGTTGATCATGGTGTATGATACTTTTGATGTGTTCTTGAATTCGGTTTGCTAGTATTTTATTAAGTATTTTTGCATCTATGTTCATGAGGGAGATTGGTCTGATGTTCTCTTTCTTTATTGGGTCTTTGTGTGGTTTAGGAATCAGGGTGACAGTGGCCTCATAGAATGAGATTGGCAATGTTCTTTCAGATTCTATTTTGTGAAAGAGTTTGAAAAGTATTGGTGTTAGCTCCTCTTTGAAGATCCAGAAGAATTCTGTGCTAAAACCATCTTGCCCTGGGCTTTTTTTGGTTGGGAGATTTTTAATGACTGTTTCTATTTCCTTAGGGGTTATAGGGCTGTTTAATCTGTTTATCTGATCTTGATTTAGTTTCAGTAGGTGGAATCTATCAAGAAAATTGTCCATTTCACTTAAGTTTTCAAATTTAGTGGAGTATAGATTTTTAAAGTAGGATCCAAATATTCTCTGAATTTCCTCAATGTCTGTTGTTATTTCTCCCTTTTCATTTCTGATTTTGTTGGTTTGGGTTTTATCCCTCTGCCTTTTAATTAATTTGGCTAAGGGTCTGTCTATTTTGTTGGCTTCTCGAAGAACCAACTCTTGGTTTCATTGATTCTTTGTATAGTTCTTTTTGTTTCTAAGTTGTTGATTTCAGCCCTAATTTTGATGATTTCCTGCCTTCTGCTCCTCTTGGGAGTGTTTGCTTCTTTTTTTTTTTCCAATTCACCCAGTTTAGCTGTTAATTCGCTAATATGAGCTGTCACAATTTTCTTTTTGAAGGCACTTAGTGCTATGAACTTTCCTTGTAGCACAGCTTTCATTGTGTCCTATAGGTTTGGGTATGTTTTGTCTTCATTTTCGTTGGATTTTAAGAAGTCTTTAATTTCCTTCTTTATTCTTCTCTGACCCAGTAGTCATCTAGTAAAGAGTTGTTCAATTTCCATGTGTGTGTAGGCTTTCTGTTGATTATTTTGCTGTTGAAATCCAGCTTTATTCCATGGTGGTCTGACAAGATACAAGGGGTTATTTCAACTTTCTTGTATCTGTTGAGGCTATCTCTGTGTCCAACTATATGATCGATTTTGGAGAAGGTTCCGTGAGGTGCTGAGAAGAAGGTGTATTCTTTTATGTTTGGGTGAAACATTATGTAGTTATCTGTTAGGTCCATTTGATTCATGATCTCTGTTAGACTCATTATTTCTCTGTTTGGCTTCTGTCTTGATGATCTGTCCATTGTTGTGAGTGGGGTGTTGAAGTCTCCCACTATTAAAGTGTTTGGATCGATGTGCGATTTAAGTTTTAGAAGCGTTTCTTTTATAAATGTAGGTGCCTTTGTATTTGGGGCATAGATGTTCAATATTGAGATGTACTCTTGGTGGATATTTCCTTTAATGAATATGTAATGCCCTTCTCTGTCTTTTTTATTAACTTCAATTGGAAGTCTATTTTGTTTGATATTAGGGTGGCTACTCCAGCTTGTTTCCAGAGTCCATTTGCTTGGAAAACCTTTTCCCAGCCCTTTACTCTGAGATAGTGTTTATCTTCAATAGTGAGATGTGTTTCTTGTATACAGCAAAAAGATGGGTCTTCTTTACAGATCCAGTCTGTAAGTCTGTGTCTTTTTATTGGTGAGTTGAGTCCATTGATGTTGATGGATATTAGTGACCATGGGTTGTTATTTCCCATTATTTTTGTATAGCTGATTGTCTTGTGTTTCTTTTTTGTTTTGTTACTGTGGAGGTTTCTATTTCCTCTGTTTTCTTGTGTGTATTTATCTTCTCTGTGTTGGAATTTTCCTTCTAGGATCTTCTGTAGGTCTGGGTTTGTGAGGCGATATTGTTTGAATTTGATTTTGTCATGGAATATCTTGTTTTCTCCATCTATGTTGATAGAGAATAATGCTGGGTATAGTAGTCTGGCTGGGCACCTATGTTCTCTCAGGGCTTGTAGTTCATCTGTCCAGGCCCTTATAGCTTTTAAAGTTCCTGAGGAGAAGTCAGGTGTGATTCTGATGGGTCTGCCATTGTATGTGACTTGGCCTTCTTCTCTTACAGCTTTTAATATCCTTTCTTTGTTCTCTACATTTGGAGTTTCTATTATTATGTGACGAGAGCAGTTTTTTTTCTGATCTAATCTGTTTGGTGTAAGCCTCTTGGATTTTTACTGGCATCTCTTTCTTTGGGTTTGGGAAGTTTTCTTCTATGATTTTGTTGAAGATATTTCCTGGACCATGGAGTCGGGAGTCTTCTCTTTCCTCTATGCCTATAATTCTTAGGTTCCATCTTTTCATTGAGTCCTTGATTTCTTGGATATTGTGTGTGAGAGAATTTTTAGCTTTCTCATTTTCTTTGGATGTTGTATTGATTTCTTCCATTGAATCTTCCATGCCTGAGGTCCTGTCTTCCATCTCTTGAATCCTATTTTTGGTACTCAAATCCATAGTTCCTGTTCTCTTCCCTTGATTCTCCATTTCCATTTTTAACTCTGACTGTGTTTTCTTTATTGTTTCCATTTCAGTTTTCATTTCTTGAGTGATGTTATTTGTTTTGTACATTTCCTGCTCCAGTTTGCTTGTCTTTGCCTGGAAGTCTTCCATTGCCCTCTCTTTTTCTTGTTCAAGTTGACTCACTTTGTTCTGAATTTCTCTAATGCTGTTTTCCATCGCTTTCATATGTGTAATTGTGGCTTCTTTGAATTCCTTCATAGATTTAAGTTCTTCTTTTAGGGACGCTATCACTTTCCATAATTTAGAATTGTCATCATTTTCATGTGTTTCAGCTGTGGTGAGGTGGTTCGGGATGGATGGAATAACATTGCTTTCTTTTGTTGGAGCCATTTCTCTCTATTTTTTTTTTGGTCTGGGGCCTCTGGCCATGTGGAATTTTTTAGCTGTCTTCTGGACTTGGGTCCAAAGGGGCACTTTGGTGTAGGAGTTGAGTTGCCTTACTCCATCCCTATAAGGCGAGTCATTCAGCCCCGCCTCCTAGGTGGAGACCTAACTAATCCAGGGGGTGGAGCTGTGTTTAAGTAAGCTCTGGTTCCCCACCCGAAGGGTCAGTACTAGTACAAAAGTCCGATATAGAACAGTTTCAGATACCTCACAGTTTGCCCGGGGTTGGTTCCTGTGGTGGGTAAATCTGCCCTTCACCACCAATAGCCTTGTTGCTCCCGCGGCCTGGAAACTGGCCAGTGATGTCACAGCAGTGGGTTGTAATCTGCAGTCTGAAGCCACTTTGCAGCCCAGCTGCGAGCACTTCCAAGGGTCACAACCTTTCCCCAGATAGCTGGATCGTCTGTGCAAGACGTGGGCGTGCCCAGCAGGGTGAGGATTATCTCTGCGTGGGATCTGAATCTGCCCACTGGGGGATGAGGGGGATCCCGATTCTCGGGTCCAGCAGCTTCCTTGGGTGTCTGAGAGTGGAAAGGAGAGTCCTGCCCTGGGACCCTCAGTGGTCCCTGGGTAGTTGGGTGAGATCTAGAGGGGGTCGAGCCTTTTGTACAGCATCCTGCAACACTTGCTGCCCAGTGACTGTTAACCCCGAAATCAAAATACGTCCGCGCAGGCCGCCGCCATCTTGGATCCCGTTAAAGCATTTTTATCTGGCTTAATCTTGCATTGAATATTCCTAAATTTTTGCTGTATCTTGGAATACTTGTTCAAGCAAAATTCCTTGAAGTATAAATCCCATGTCAAGAAGGAACTACAACACGAATGGAGGCTATCCATGTCTGATACTGGGGCTTAAAAAACACTTAAAAAGCCACATTTAAAAAAATCAATATTAAAAATTCAATATCTATTAATTGCAGAAAATGAACAAACATAAATAACCAAAAGAAAAATGTTAAAAACTAATCAGTAGTCTATCATATGTTTAGAGTTTTGTGTGGGTTGCCCCACATCTGTATGCATTATCTACTTGGCAATATGTAAATACATTTAATATAATTTTTATTATACATCAATCTATACTTTGAACATGTATTTTAATATTTAATTGCAGCAATGCATTTTTCAATAGGTTTCCTACTTGTTGGGTAGTTGTAAACACTTGCTGAATGAATGACTATGTCAATGAAATTCAATTGATTTTGGAGATGTCAGATTGTTACTATTTTATTTAATACAAATATCTTTAGCATCTATTCAAGCTTATGATCTTCACCCACAACAGTTCAATAATGATTCGTGGAGCTTTATAATGTACAATTAGAACAGTTCTGGTAATAGCACAGCGGGATGATTACATCAAAACATGTCAGGGATTAATTCATTAGAAATTTGGAGCATAGATCTTTTACTGTAAAGTAAGAAAGAATTAAAGGGACTGAAATAACCACTGTATGTCAGAAGCCAGAGGATGCATCACTAAGTAGATAGATGGAAGGAAGTAAGGGCACGCTAGAATTTAAAATATCAAAAACTAATAAGATGCATACATGTAAGAGCGAAATCTTGAAGAGCAAACAGAAAAAGGAATCAAATCAAAACAAGAAAATTGGAGAATACAATCACTATATATTTTGAGTTCAAAAAGCTCCTAAAATATCAATATGTAGTATGAATATGTTGGCTATAGCCCAGAAGCAAATGAAATGTCAGAAGGATGAGAGGCTGTCCCATGCAAACCTAAGCCAGCAGATTAGACGACCTTGGTGAGGCCTATACTTTTCAAGGAAATTATCATGGGACAAATTACTTGAAGATGATATAGCAAATCTGAATTGAGCAATGACCTTGGCAATTTGAAAATTCCATCATAGAACTCCCTTTTAAAGCCAGACACAGACAGGTTCACAGTTGCAATGTTTCAACTGGTCAAAGAATGATTTCCCTGCCAACCTGAGCTCCTACAGAGAATCACAAAATAAACATCCACATTTTAGGGTGCTAACACCAGCCTCATGAGAAATCTGACAAAAATAACCCAGAGAGAAGAACGCTTTTCCAGTTTAATGCGTGGTGCAAACACACAAAATATAAGTAAAGTATTAGTTGGACTCAAAACACTTAAAGGAGCAGTAGATGATGACCAATTATGTTTTTGCTCTATTTTCCATTTTTACATTAATTAATTAATTCAAGCTACATTTCAATCACAACCCTCTTCCTTCTCCCCTCCTGGTCACACCCTACCACCCTCTCTCTCCTATCCTTCTCCTCAGGTGAGGGGGACCCCCCATATATAAACTCCCCTCAGTTCATCATTACATAAAGGCTAAGAGCTTCCTCTTGCTCTAGGGCCCTACTTTTAGATGTATTTACCTTTGTTTCCTGTGAGTACTTGTTTCACCTGCATTTATGTACATGTACTACCTGTATGACTGGTGTAGAAGGAGGCCAGAAGAGGTCATCACATCCCATGGAACTACAGCTATGGATGGTTGTGAGCCACCATGCGAATGTTAGGAACAGAACCTAAGTCTTCTGCAAGAGTAACAAGTGAACCTAACCACTGAGCCATCTTTCCAGTATTGAATATTGTTTCAACACATAACTTTAAAGAGTTTTGCATTACAAAATCTGTTCAACAAAGGCTTTGAATTATCCTAATTGCATTAGTCTAGAAGTAGCTTCCATGCTAAAATGGTGAGACAGTCTGCATGTAACTGGAAACTTCTTGAAATACCATTTTCATCAAATACTTAGATTCTACATGCAGATGTAAAGTGTTTGGAGGAGTTTGCCAAACTCCAACATGTCTCCTATAGAACAAAGTTATCCGAAGAGCCCATTCTGTAAGCTAACTTGAAAATGACTTATGTGGTTCATCGTTCAGGGTGTTTTGTGGAGGAAGAAAAACTATATTACAGTACTTCATTGAGATAGGCTCAAACAGCAGCATGCACTGCAGCTGCATGCATTACAATAAAAATGGAAAACCTCTGCATGTTCACCCACAGAAGACTGAATCTGCAAGCTCATATTTTTATAACTAGAATGCTACCTGGAAACAGGAAGAAAGGAATGACTGCTCTGTGGGACAATGTAGCTGCTTTTCAAAATCATCATGGCTTTCCCATGCTGGAGAGGAAACATTAGGGTTCTCTTTACAAAAAAAAATCTACAATAGGAAGAGTCTCTAGGGAGCATGGCTATCCACAAGAGAGGAGTGACAAATCATTTTTATTGTTTATTTCTTTATTATCTAATAAATATTTTAGCTTAAATCATTTAGGAGTTACTATGTATACACTTTCATAGGAACTAGGCAGGCCTTGTCCTAATAAGATTTTAAATCAACATATACATACAAAACCCTGACTTTGCAGTGAACACCAAATTAGGTAAAATGTTCTTGTGGACTCCCATATTCACTGTGGTTGGACTGAAAGGTCCTTCTGTGTGGTTTCAGTCCCACTTTGGAGTTAACCCTTAAAATAAGATGAAATTAACAGTCTGAGTTTCATTTTCTTCTCTGGATCTAGTTTCTCATTGCTTGAGGCTTACCTCTAATTTGTAAGTGTTGAATTTCCTTCTTATTAGTCTCCTTTCTCTATGTGAGTTGTCTAAGCTAGAACCTCTGACCAATGGTGCCACCACCCTTGCTCATCCAAACCTGTGTAAGTCCTGACAAAGCACCCCATGTTGTAGCTGACCCTCCAGTTCTGCCATCCCTTCTGGGTGTTAAGATTGGCCTACCCCTCTGTAGAACTGTCCGTATTTGCTGCTAAGCCTTTAGTCAACAGTACAGATGACTCCAGCATCCAAATTTAGTCATCCAAAATCTAAAGTATAATTCTCCCTGGTTTTGCTGTTTTTCTATGATTTATGATGATGGCTAATTTAAATTTCAACCCAACAGTTTAATTCATCTGTCAGTTATCAGTCAGAATATAAATGCCTTTCATAGGATTTATATCTTGATTTAATTTTTGCATTTTTTAATGTTTATTCACTATCTCAAGCTACATCTCCATCACAGTGCCTCCCACCCCTCCCAGTCCCACCCCATCCTCCCATCATACTCCTCCAGAGTGGGGGGTGCCCACACATCAGTCCCCCACCCCAGTTCGGCAGTCACATGAGGGCCAAGAGCCTCCTCATATACTGGGGCCTACGTGGCAGCACCACGAGGACAAAGTGTCTCATCAACAAAGTCTATGTTCCTGTTCCTTTTGGTGTATTGATTGTACAATAGTTATCCTGTACTATGTGACTAATCCAATTATAAGTGAATAGATGCCATGTGCATCTTTCTGAGTCTGGGTTAGTTCACTCAGGATGAGCTTTTCTAGTTCCATCCATTTGGCTGCAAATTGCATGGTTTAGTTGTTTCTGATAGCTGAGTAGTATTCCATTGTGTAAATGTACCACAATTTGTTGTTATCCATTCATCAGTTGAAGAACATCTGGGTTGTTTCCAGTTTCTAGCTATTACAAATAATGCTGCTATGAACATAGATGAGGAAATGTCCTTGTGGTTTGGTGAGAAATCATTTGGATGTATACCAGAAGTGATATGGCTGGGTCTTGAGGTAGAGCTATTCCAAATTTTCTAAGATATTGCCAGGCTGATTTCCATAGTGGTTGTACAAGTTTGCACTCCCACCAGCAATGGAGGAGGGTTCCCTTTTCTCTACATCCTTGCCAGCATGTGCTGTCATTTGAATTTTTGACCTTAGCCATTCTGACAGGTGTGAGATAGAATCTCAGATTCATCTTGAATTGTATTTCTCTGATGATTAAGGATGTTGAATATTTCTTCAAGTGTCTCTCGGCCATTAGAGATTCCTCTTTTGTGAATACTCAGTTTAGCTCTGTTTCCCATTTTTTGATTTGGTTATTTGGTTTCTTGGTGTTTAGTTTCTTGAGTTCTTTATAAATTTTGGATATTAGCCCATTGTCAAATGTGGGGTTGCTGAAGATCTTTTCCCAATCTGTAGGTTGCAGATTTGTTCTAATGACAGTGTCCTTTGCCTTACAGAAGCTTTTTGGTTTCATGAAGTCCCATTTATTGATTGTTGATCTTAGAGCCTGAGCTATTGGTGTTCTGTTCAGGAAGTTGTCACCTGTGCCAAAGAGTTTGAGACTTTTCCCCACTTTCTCTTGTATTAGACGTAGTGTGTCCGGTTTTATGTTAGGGTCTTTGATCCACTTGGAATTAAGTTTTGTATAAGGTAGTAAGTATGGGCCTAATTTCAATCTTGTCATGTCAACATCCAGTTAGACCAGCACCATTTGTTGAAGATGCTGTCCTTTTTCCATTGTACGGTTTTGGCTTCTTTATCAAAAATTAAGTGACCATAGGTATGTGGGTTCATTTCTGGGTCTTCAGTTTGATTCCATTGATCAACTGGTCTGTTTGTATACTAGTACCATGCTGTTTTTATTACTATTGCTCTGTAGTATAACTTGAAATCTAGGATTGTGATACCTCCAGATTTTTTTTATTGTACAGGATTGATTCAGCTATTCTGGGTTTTTTGTTATTCCTTATGAAGTTAAGAATTGTTTTTTTCCACGTCGATAAAGAATTGTGTTGGTATTTTGATGGGAATTGCATTGAATCTGTATATTGCTTTTGGCAGCATGGCCATTTTTATTATGTTGATCCTACCTATCCATGAGCATGGGAGATCTTTCCATCCTCTGATGTCCTCTTCAATTTCTTTCTTCAAAGACTTGAAGTTCTTGTCATATAAGTCTTTCACTTGCTTGGTTAGAGTTACCCGCAGGTATTTTATATTGTTTGTGGCTATTGTGAAGGGTGTTGTTTCCCTAATTTCTTTCTCAGCCCATTTATCTTTTGTATAAAGAAGGGCTTCCAATTTTTTTGAATTAATTTTGTATCCAGCCACCTTGCTGAAGGTGTTTATCAATTTTAGGAGTTCTCTGGTTGAGTTTTTGGGGTCACTTATGTATACTATCATATCATCTGCCAATAGAGATAATTTGGCTTCATTTCCAATTTGTATCCCCTTGATCTCCTTTAGTTGTCTTATTGCTCTGGCAAGAACTTCAAATACTATGTTGAAGAGATATGGCAAAAGTGAGCATCCTTGCCTTGTCCCTGAGTTTAGATGAAGTGTTTTAAGTTTCTCTCCATTTAATTTGATGTTGGCTACTGGTTTTCTGAATATCACCTTTATTATTTATAGGTCCTTGTATGCCCATTCTCTCCAGGACTTTTAGAATGAAGGAGATTTTGTCAAATGCTTTTTCAGCATCTAGTGAGATGATCACGTGGTTCTTCTCTTTCAGCTTGTTCATATTGTGAATTACGTTGATGGATTTTCGTATGTTGAACTATCCCTGCATTCCTGGGATAAAGGCTACTTGATCATGGTGTCTGATACTTGGAGTGACAGATCTTGCTTGGGATATGGCTCCATGAGTCTCTGTAGCTCACTGAAATCATATCATTAAACCTGTGCATTCCAACAGGGGATTTCTCTTCACTTGTACAAAGTCCCTGGAATGATAGCAAAGAATGACAGCAGGATGTTAAACTCACTTTCTGTTCTCAAGATATTACCAGATGAGCCTTGTCTAAGGATTTGATGACTTGTGTTGGGAATCTTTAAGAGCTGATAATTCCCAGCCTGAGACACCACTACCAAACCCACAATCCCCTGCTCCTTACCTCACCACTACCCTCACCATCCCTACCACCACACTACCAGGAATGAAAAAAGTGTGACTTTGGCAATCTAGAAGGGTTTCTTAGACACAAACCAATTATTGAAAAGCTGTGCACCATCACAGCTGAGGAAGTCAGCTACACAATGACACTGTAAGAAGATAACAAAAGCTCAGGTAGGCGTTGGGAGCTGCCTTGTGCAGCAGTACTGTTTGGTCCAGGAAACTTGACTGCAGCACCAAGAGAATGAAGAAAGGACAGAGACCCATAAAATAAGACTGCAATTGGGTGGGCTGTGCTTCTCTGATAGAATAGCACCTACTACTGTGTCATAACCAGGGCAAGTCAGACTATTCATTATGTAGGACACAGGAGGAGGGGTTAGCTAGTCTCTGGATGTCTCCATAAAGAGGAGTATCAGGAAGGAAACATTTGATAGAGGAAGCTGTAGTGCATGCTGTCTGTACACTCTGTCAAGATTTGAACACAGGCCAGGGAAGGGTTTACCAATGCCCAAGGTCTGAGGCACAGGAGTCCTTGACACAGCTTGGTGATGCCAGTAATAAACATTCACTCAGGGCTTCATCTGCTCCTTACATAGTCACTCATTCATGTCCTCCACTTCCTCCAGGCCATGGTGTAAAAATACCAGGAAAAGAAAGATAAGATAGTCTTATGTCAACTTGACACAAACTAAAGAGATCTGAGAGGAGGGAGCCCCAATTAAGAAAATGCCTCCATAAGATTGGGTTGTACAAATGCTTGTAGGACATCTTCTTATGTGACTGATAGATGAGGGCCCAGCCCATTTTGGATATTGCCAAGGCTGGTGGTGCTGGATTCTATTAGAAAGCAGGATGAGCAAGCCATGTGGAGCAAACTAGCAATCAGCACTCTTCCATGGCATCTGCATCAGCTCCCGTCTCCAGGTTCCTGTCCTGTGTGAGTTCCCGCCATTACTGTTTTTGGAGATGAACTGTTACATGGAACTGTGAGCAAAATAAACCCTTTCCTCTCCAAGTTACTTTTGATCATGCTGTTTTATCACAGCAATAGCAACCTTACTAAGACAAGTTGGTACCAGGATTGTGGGATTTTGCTGTGACAAAATCCATTTTGTTTTGGAGAGGATTGTGAAGTACTTTGGAACTTTAGGCAAGGAAGCCATTGACTGTTAAATGGTTATTTCTGCAGAGCTTGGAATATAAAGGAATATTGAAGGCAATGCAGATGATGGGGGCCTGGCTTGTGAAGTTTCAGATGGAAGTTTAGAGAGACTGTCCAGATCATTTGTTACTTTGAATTAAGATTCTGTGGTTCTGGATAGTTGAGGCTGAAGAATCCGTTGTGATTAACAATAAATAATAACTACTGAAGTGAAACCTTTGCTTTACTGAGATACTTGATGCTAGTTGGCTGGAGTTGAGAAATTAGTGGTGACTAAGGAGAGACCAACATTGTTGAGGTAAAATCTTTTGGGAATTGCTTACTGGGATCACACAGAAGCTGTGACCCAGGGGTGGCCAAGGTTGTGCCCCACACTGGCAGTCAAACTTGGTAGTGTGAGAGTCACCAAGCTGGTACTGGTTTTGAAGGCATGAAGGGGTCATGGAGACCAGCTGAGGCTTGGCACTGTGAGAGGCCAGGAGAGGCCACTGGTGAAGGTGTGTAGCCTCAGTAGCATTTCAAGACCCAGGACTGAATGGGTCATGCAAGGAAGCTGAGGCTTGACACCGTAAAGAGAGTTTACTATTGATGAAAGTGCAGCCCAGTTGCAGCAGAAGACCCTAACATTTTGGAGATGCCAGTACCATGGGTTGACCTCCACGAGCAGCAGGATCGGTGGAGTGGAGCTAGCCTGAGACTAGAAGACAAGCAGTGTGTGTTGCAGAGGTATGAGCTAGACAAGTGGTACAAGGGATTTGGAGAAGGGCAGAAGGTCATGAACGAATCCCAAATAATTGGACACTGAGTTATCTACACTGATGGAGTTTGGTTTTGCTTTGTTATGATTGTGACTGTGCCCTGCTTCTTCCTTCTTGAAGAATGTATTTAATATAATTTTAATTTTTACAGGATGACACAGCTGAAAGACTTTGGACTTTTAAAAGTGATTTTGGATTTTTAAAGTTATTGGATATTTTAAACAGACTGAAGTTTTAATGTGTTTGAATTTGTAAAGACTGTGGGACTTTTAAAGTTATTTTATGTTTTTCATGTGAGATCTTGGGAATGAATGAAAGGTTGTGGCTTAATAGTGATGTGTTTGTGTGTCAAGTTGACAAGGAATCAATTGTTCTAGAGAGTTTTATGTCAACCTGATACAAACTAAAGTCATCAGAGAGGAGGGAACCTCAATTAAAAAAAAACAAAAACAAAAAAAGCCTCCATAATTTTTTTAAAATAAGCTTTTCTTAATTAGTAAGGACATTTTTCTAATTAGTGATTAATAGGGGAGGGACAAGCCCATTGTGGGTGTTTCCATCCCTGGGCAGGTGGTCCTGGGTTCTATAAGAAAGCAAGACAAGCAAACCATGGGGAGCAAGCCAATAAGCAGCATCCCTCCATGGCCTCTGCATTAGTTCCTGCTTGAGCTCCTACCCTCACTGCTTTTAATGATGAACTTCTGTATGGAGCTATGAGCAAAATAAACCCTTTTCTCCCCAAGTTGCTTTTGGTCATGGTGTTTTATCACAGCGATAGAAACCCTAACTAATACAGCAACAAATTCAAAGGCAACATACAGAATGGGTTTGAAAAAATTAAGCTAAGGCCTGGAGGGACGGGCTCAGCAGTTAAGAACACTTGCTGCTCTTGCAGAAGACCTGAGTTTGGTTCCCAACATCCACTTTGGGTGGCTCACAACCACCTGTAACACCAGCTCCAGAAAGGTCAGTTCCTCTCAGTTGCACTCATATGTATATTCTCTCTCTCTCTCTCTCCTTCCCTCCTCCTTTCTGTTCTTCCCTCCTGCCTCATCTTTCCCCCCTCTTGCACACCACACACATCACACAAGCACATATACACCCACAATTAAAAATTAAATATTTGAATGATGACAAAAAATCATCATTTATAAAATTCATCAATTATTCTAAATTAACATGAAAGTGCTTTTATAATCAAAATTTTAGTGGATTTTCTATTTTTATTTTCGAAAATCTTACATCCATTTTCTCTACACGTAGTGCAGAAAGGAATTGTTGTCAGGATATACAGGCCAAGAGAGCAAACAACAGTCCCAAGGTAATTCCACCTTGGGATTTAAACTGAGATACAATAATCTTACCTTTTAAGCAAGTTTCAATGTATGTTGGTCAGCCATTGTCCTTTAAAGAAAAGTAATAAATTTAAACTTTCCATCCTACCCATCACACAATAAACTCCAGTCAGTTAAAAGATAAGACTGCCATGGAGACATGAATGCTTATATAAGTCTAGGATAATAAAAACTGCAGCTACTCTAACAGAAATATTGAATTCTGATGTAGTCTGAACATTGGCAGGTTCAAATATATAACACCAGTTCTATAGGTATGAAAAATAACCCCAAGAATAAACTGTGAAGAGTTTGCAACATACACAATAGACAAAACATGTTCATGATTTTATGACCAATTTTCTAAATCAACGCGAGCCATGCATTTAAAATCCTATTTCTTCAACTTTGCAGCATAGATAAACACTGTAAGCCAGGTAATTGTTTGTGGAGGCAGGGGGTCTGTCTTGGGTACAACAGTGACATCCTTGTTATCATTTGTGATGAGCAAAAATCTCTACAGAGACTGTCAAATGTTTCCTGCTACATGGTAATTCCTCCTTGGGATGACATTTTTTTTTTTGTCTCTGGCAAAGTGAGGTGGTAGATTTAGAATAAGATGGATCTCTCCCTTCATTCACCTCCCAATTCCTAGTTGTGGAAATGCCATCTATTTCTGTTGCTTAGCTATACTAACGGCAATAATCAAGCCTTCACCAGCATTTGACTCCTCCTGATCAGACAAGAGTGAGCTCTGTGCCCAGATCTCCCAAGGATTATGGGCATTGCTGGAAAGTGAGTCACAGGTGTATCCAGCCACACTGCTTCCATACTCTCTGCTGCTGTCTGGCCTCTGAGTTTGTGGTCCATTACTGGCTCCAGGCCAGCACACTCACAAAGCACAGAGGTCCTTTCCAATGCAGTGTTTCCACCAGTCACATTACCCCACAACCACAATAATGATGTCTCAGGTCTCAAAGTTCCTTGGAGTTTCTGATGACATGGAATTTAGAGTCCCTCTCTGACACTATCCGGGGCTGCTGGGAGGGCGCTCTCTGTGTCCTGTTGACTCTGTTGTGTTCCACAGTTTCAGGGTGGTTTGTGAAGGGTTCTTCCAGTTGACTCACAATCTCTTACTCTCCAGAGCCCAAAGTAGTCTGAACTGGAAAAGTGACCGGCTTGTGAGGAGCTGCAGTTTGTTCCAGAAGGGTGTTCTTGCTGCTGAAGAACCACTCCCTGCTTTTCCAGGAAAATCTGCCCCTAGCTCCTTGATGTGCTAAGAAATGTCAGAATCTTCAAGTCCAAGCCAGGAGTCCTGGGTGATGGGTGGGGTATGGGGCAGGGAGGTGACTGGAAGAAATAATACATGGAAAAGGAAGAGGAAAGGTTCCTTGGAGAGATAGTTCATGGAGGGTTGGGCCTGGGAAAGTAGGAAGCATCTTGCCATGTCAAAATTAGGAAGCACTCAAAAGACCTCAATGTGGCCAGATGAGAGGGATTCCTTTGGTCACACCAGATATCACTTTAGCAACACCATAATAACAATAGTCACTTCATTAGGATGAAATAAAAGTCAAGAGTTAAAGCCAAATAAATAATAATAATAATAATAATACATTAAGCTGGGAAGTGGTAGTACACGCCTTTAATCTCAGCACTCAGAAGGCAGAGGGAGGGGAATCTCTGTGAGTTTGAGGCCAGTCTGATCATCAGAGTGAGTTCCAAGACAGCCAGGTCTACACAGAGAAACCCTTTCCTGAAAAAAAAATTAAAAGTAGATAATGATAATACAAAAAAGCAGACAAAGTAGGTAGAGAAAATGAATGTAAGAGAATGGAGAGCCCCTTTAACAGTGGGGTTTCTACAAGTAATGCATGTGACAGTGAAGAGCACAAAGCTGTAGTGGTTGGTCCGATGCAGAGGAAACTGTGGACTTTCGTTGACTTATTACTCTTTCTTAAATATTATTTTCAAGCTATAAATGGTTGTACGATAAAAGTGTAAACAGTCCCCCATGAAGATACATTCATGTTATATCCCTTGAAGGCTATGTTGTAGCCTACACTTGTGCTAGACAATCCTTGGCAGAATCTCTCTTTCCTTTCCTCTTACTTACCTTAGATGGAAGGTGTTCCCAGCACAGTGCCCTGAGCAAAGGGCATTGTGCAGCTTGCAGAGTGGGAGGGAGGTCTAATTCCTTGCCTTTCCTATTTAACTGGCTGAAGGATGTGGGATTGTTTCTACCCACAATACCACAATTTCCTGACCCACACATGGCCTTACCTTAGCTTGCTGTTCTGTAAAACAGTCTGGACACATGTCTTTGTGAGTCACCTACTGCCGGTTGGAATCTTGCTTTGCTCATAAGGTCAAGGACCTACAAAGCCCATTGGCAGTGTGACCATACATCTCTGGAGATTAGGCTAGAGCCAAAGTAGACTAGGTGCGACGTGCCAGGTCGTCAGTGTTTAACTTTAGGATTCACTGAGCTTGCTGGACTTCAGCTTATTTTCCTTGCTTGGAGTCAGTGCTTTGTTACAAACATGTGTCCGGGTCCCTGCCCTCCCTCCTAAGACTGGAGGCGTGTCCAAACATGCTAGAAGTCCATCTGATATCGGCGAGAAGCTGGGCCAGAAGACAGTCCTCGCCTCGCTGACTTTGTGATTCTTGAGCATCTGTGTGTTCCTTCCAAAGTCACCACTAGCACTGCTGGTCCTATTAGTGATGCTGTGCCTCCATCTTCTCCAGAATCCTTGCTTCTTTCTATTCAGAGCTGCGAGTGAAATGCCCTCTGGCCCCTCTGCTCTGCGTCCCTTTCTAGTGAAGAAAAGTTATGCGTCAGTGTTTCACGGCTGCCTTCACTTTGGGAAGCAATAATTCCTCATTGGATATGGCGTTCAGTGGGATCTCACTGACTCTCACCTTCCAAATTCTCACTGATGCCACCCTGCCCCTGGAATCTTCATCAGTTGTTTCTCTATGAGGGTGGAATCAGAAGGAGGATGGATGCAAACAGAAATGTTAGGATCAATTTGCCTTCAGATATATGCTTCCCAAAGAAACTGACGGACAAGCCTGCAATGGGCAAAGAAGCACCCAATCACATCACAGGCCATAAAGTGCCACCACCACCCCTGACACAAGAAGACTGTTCCTCCCTGTGCTGATGCTTGGCCACATAACCGGAAGTAAAAAATAAATAAATTGAAAGCAGTGGATGACCATGAAGATATCGAAGGATACAGAGGCTAAGGAGAAACCTTTCAAGTTCTACTGCTGACTGATACGTGGGTCTGTCATCTGGGAGCCCAGCCTACTCTCAAGTTTTTAAACTGTGGGTCACTGCCTCATATAAGGTCATGTAACTGAATGGGTGTCGTGAAAAATGTGGCAACAGTCTGATTTTTGAACACATAATGACCAATTTGTAATTCACAACCAAATGTGTAGTGTGTTTCTAGCTTAATTCCCCTGTGTACTCTGCACGACTTCACTGCCACCGTGCTTCTGAGCCACAGCATGTACACGGTGCATGGTACATCCCATCATTGCATGTAACAGCAGCAAGTGCCTCCTGAAATGCCTCTGCTCAGATTCCAAACCATGGTATCCTGGGCCTTGCAGGGCTATTACTGTGCATGCAGCTTTTTTTGCTCTGTAGAAATAGAATGATTAGCTGTGGGTGTGAGGGGAGAGAAGCAGAGAATTTTAATATTTTCCTAACACCAATACTCAGCATGTAAGTATCCAATTAGTACATATTAAAATTGTACTCTGTTAGAATATTTGATTTGTAAAATTTATAGTTTGAGCTGCCGTCTTGAATTTAATTGAAAAAAATCATTAAATGAATTTTGACTTGAGATTAGAGCAAATTTTCAATAGTTCTGAAAGGGCCCTAAATATACTTCTACAATTTTATAATATCTATTTATGCAAAGTATTTGCCAACATTGATGACTATGAGATCAAAGCATGGATCATCTTAAGGAAACACTGAAGACGTTCTATCAAGTCTGTCCAACCTGTGCCCATGACCACTTATACCCAAGAACAGCTACCAATAGTCAGAAACTCGCTTAAAACATTCAGAGATGTTTGCTTGTTTATTCACTTGTTTGTTTTTGACTCTACTGGACAATTCTCAAGCATCAATTTTGTAGATGGCAAATTTGTGTTCGAAAAACTGGCGGGGTCATTCAGTAGCTAAAAGTGGAGAACGGCCCTTGTAGAAAGCCTGAGTTCAGTTCCCAGAACTCACTTTGGGAGGCTCACAAATGCCTATAATGCAGTTCCATGGAATCTGATGCCCTTGTCTGGCCTGTGAAGACATCTGTACTCATGCACACATTCCCCTTGACACAGAGACCTACATACAACACTCATTAAAAGGACAAGTCATGCTACAGTGTCAAAAGGTTGGACATGCCTGTGAGGCCACATTCTACAATATCAGCTACTCAGCCAAATTTTGGTACTTTATTTAAAACTGAACAAGCACCCCTATCTCAGTATAAAAAATTGCTTTGATCTTTAATAACTGATAAAACTATATGCATTCCAAAGAACTTTTATTAAATAATCTTTTGTTTAATGTTAGTAAATACTTGATTTGTTTATATTTTTATGCTTATATCTTTGAAGTCCTGAAAATGTTGTTACGCAAAAATAGGTTGCAGACGGGGCAAAGTCTAAGACAGCCTGACCAGTCCTCCCTTGTCTGGGGCTTTCTTCTGTCCTTGGCTCTGAGCTGCCTGAGGGTCACCGCAGCTCCTGTTGTCCAGCCACACTCAAGATGTGTCTGGGGAGTTGAAGAAGGACAAAGGGAGCAAGTAAAAATATCCTGCAACTGCAAACAAATCTCGGAGGTGAGGCTTGGAGCAGAGTGGTTCTGAGAAAAGCCCATTTCTGTCTAGTTGTTACTTTTTTTGCTACTTTTTTTGTTGTTGTTTTTTCCAGACGGGTTTTCTCTGGCTGACCTGGACTCACATCGTAGACCAGGCTGGCCTTGGTCTACCAGAGATTTGCCTGCCTCTGCTTGCTGAGTGTTGAGATTAAAGCCGTGCACCATCATGTCTGGCCTTCTCTGTCTAGTTGTGAAAGAGGTTTCTAGAAATGGAAGTAGTGGCTACAAGATGAAGGATCTGATAGACTATGGCCTGTGTGTGACAAGATGTCAAAGAAGGATTTGAAGGAGAAAAGAGTGAGCTTACACTGCTGACAGATAAGGGGCTAGCCTTGCCTAAAGTTAGACAAGGTGCTAATGAAAGAGCAGGGTGACATCTCAGATGGTTGTAATTCCATATTGCTTATCTTTCTTCAGCATCTGGTGTTTCTTTATCTCAGTAGTTCTCTCTCTCTCTCTCCCTCTTCTTCCCTCTCCCTCTCCCTCTCCCCATCAAAGTAGGAGAGACATTTAAAGGTTGAGATAGATTATACACATAAGTTAATTCACCAGCCATTTGACAAGTGCACACTCCATCGATGGTGCTAGACCAAGCAGCATTAAGTGAAAAGAGAATACAAAAGTACTAAAAGAACTGGGGAAAAGGTCTCCAGCTCTGACGCTTGGTTTTCATTATTCCTCAGCGATGTAAGCATCCAAAGAGATGACCTCATCTATCCCACAGGCATGACCAGAGATTACGGCACAGATGTTCTGAAACAAACAAATTGAGAATAGCACATAGCTTCACAGCCCTGTAATCACCCACCAAGAGCTTAGTCCACACTTCCTTTTCTTTGGCATAAACCACAGCAGAGGCTGCATCATAAAGCAGCTAGAAACTTTAACCTATCCATTCTGTTCTTGGGTTCCTATTTTACAGAAGGCCCCAGAAACACCCTGAAAATTGTCCTCACTCAGCGTGGATGGAAGCACAGATCTTTCGGTCCACAGAGTTCTGCCAAGGACTGAATTTTCTACCTTCTCCATTACTGTCACATTTGTGCCCCCAGACTGAGAGTTTACATTTTCTTGACCTGGAGGCTCTTTTCTCCAAACTTCACTGAAGACAAAAGTCCTGCTGTTGTTGATCTCTTGTCTGCATAGCATTCAGTACAAAACACAGTGTGCAGCAGGTTATTTGTTCTCAGCACTGTGGTAGTTCTCATAGCAGTAAGATGCATAAGATGGTGACTGCAGAGATCAGCAGCTGGGACATAGCAATACAGGTGTCCCCTCACCTGAGTTTATCTTCACAGTGGAATGGAACTGGGAAAGAGTTCCTGATTCTGACTAATACCAATAACTTCCCATCTATTAGGCTGGAAGGATCCAAACTCACATTTGAATTATTTAGGTGAACAACAACAGCAACAACTTGAGACCAAATTCAGACCCCTAATAGTGAAGAATATGGTGTGGCTACAGCCTGGTATATATCAAAGTCTACCCAGCCTTCTCACTAGCTAAGAGTTGAAGTAGACAAAAGGGTTTGTTGACCCAAGGAAAATATTTTTAGCAATACTGAATATAATTGACTTTCTGCATAAGCAGATACAATTGCAAAGTCTTTTATTAGTTATGATATTATACTCTACAATGGTATGATTTTTAGAATATCATAATACCTTCCCAGAACTGGCTTAACTGAAAATATTCTTATTTCTAAGGTATTTAAACACAGAACATTTTTCTCAGAACTCTTTTTCAGGTTACACAAAGCTACGTTTGTGTATGTACTAATTACAAGTGTATAAAGGCCAGGTGACAGAATTGAAGATTGTAAGCAGATTGTCATCAGAACGCCACAGCTCATACTTTGGGTCACTAAAACACAGTGTAGTCTATTTTGGCTTTTGGACAAAGAGGAAAAATATTCCCACCAAAAACAATGACAACATATAAGTTTTATTTCCACATTCATGAGGATATCTACTTATTTAGTAACTTGTTGGATAAACCTTTGTGCTATAATAAATATAGTTTGAATCCATAGGTTCAGAGGTGAGTCAAACATGGCCTTTCCCTGGAATAACTCACTTTCTAGCAAGTGCTAGAAGGACAAAGAACGTGATCAACCAAATTACAGAGATGAGGAATATAGAACTCAAAGATGTCTGTTTGCAATTACACCAAGGAAGAATCTAGGTAAAGATCTATGACAGAAAATATATAACTCATCAAAACTTGAAGTACAAAAATCAGTATCTATTAATTATGAAGAAATTGAGACATTTGTTTAAAACTGACTCTCCCATTTCCACAAACCACCTTTCCCAAGATGCTACTCCTAACCTAGCCTTTGAAACTGGATGATTTTTAATGTAAATTATGTTTTCCATTCAAGAAACAGATTCTACTCCAAGAAACTGTAGAATATTAACAATTGGACAAAGTTTCCCATAGATAATTACTGTAAACCCTGGGAAAAAAATATGAACAATTTCATTGGGTACTATAGGGATTCTCCACAAAGGAGGAAGTCCAGGGGTAGGTATTTGGAAGACAGGCATTATGAAATGTTTCTATCTGGAACTATTTGTTAACTACTGGAGACCCCAGCCATCACCTTACTGGGCTGATGAAATGGACATTCATGAATGACCACAGAATTGAGACTCTCAGGCTTAATGACTGAAAGAATGAGAAGAAGCTCAAAACATATCAGGAAGACCTGAAGAGGAGAGACCCAGACAAGGGAAGTGGGCATATAAAGAATGTAACATGCCCAGAGTAACTCCAACAAGCCAACTAAAACTAAAATTTCAAAAGAGATATTTTAACTGCCATCCAGAGAAGGCTAACCAGACAAATTAATGAATGACTGCTAAAACAGGTGAAATAAAGACTTGAAACTCTTCAGAGGAATATAGCAGAATACAATCCTTAAATGGTATTGTTAACAAAGTTAAATATACTACCTAAAGTAACTGACACACTGAGAATCAAGAGAAAGTAATACATCCCAGAGAGGAAGCACAGCTTAGAGACATTAAATTCAAGGTGAGACACATGTTGACATGACCAAAGAATGAATTAGTTATTATGACTGTGTTCAAGGAACTAAAAAAAAAGGATCTAAAGGAAAATATGCTTATAATAAATCAATAACCATGAAATCTCAAAAATGAATAGAAAATATTAAAATAATATAAATAAACTTCTGAAGGGTTTACTGAAGGCCAGTATCCAGATGAAAGGAGTGTAGAACAGAGTCCCATGTAATTCTCTCAGGGAAAGTAACTGAAAGCTAATGAGAGACTGGAAAGTGAGCCCAGCTGGTTGTTAGAAGCTCTGTGTGTTGATGACTGTGAGTCCCTCAAACTCTTCTTGTTGGATGGCACTGTCTATTGAAGTGGTCCTTCCCTACTTTGTCATTAGATGTTGGGTTTGAGGTCACGCAGAATATTCACACTCTTCTGTAATCTTACATAGAATTTGAGCCCGGGCATGTGACTAGCTTTGGGCTGAGTGTCAGCACACAGACACTGTGACTTTTCCTCTTTGAACAGTTCTCAATGATGTGAAGAAGCTCGAGACCCTCAGATAGAGAAAACTCAGCGGAAAGAGAGACACACCTTACTATCTCAAGTAAGGTGGCAGTTGTGTCACTGGGGAGACTATTTTAAATGTTCCATCACCACAGAGAAGAATAAAAGAGATGCAAACCAAAAATTAAGTCCACATTACTGTGATGGATTTAAGCCTTGCCATTAGGGTCTACTTTTTGCACCTCTGCACACTAGGAAAAAAACTTAAATAAAATATTTGTGGATCCAAGATGGTGCTGAGCATAAAGCAGTGCATCTGAGTAGTAAGTGAATGAGATTAGTCACTGTGGAGTGAATGTGAGGTCGCCTAGCCGACTGTGAAACACACACAGTGTCTGAATTCCCGCAGCGAACACTGAGACTGGTCACCAGGTAAAACAGTTCACACAGTTCCCGGAAACACCACCCTGAGATCAGCCAGCTCGGTGGTCATCAGTCGGGAGAGGAGCTCCGGCTAGAGCAGGTCTAGCCTAGGAGCGGATCCAGCCCACGGCTCTAGCCACAGATCAGCGGCCCTGCCTGTCTGCCTGATATCCAGCCTGCACACAGATCTGTACACCCAAGAGGGAAAAACAGCACCACAAGAGCAAAGGTAAGTGAGATTTTTTTTTCTGGAGTTTCCAACATGGCGGTTCAGTGTACACTGTAGATGAGAAGCAGAGACCTAACCCGGTCTCAGCAAAGCACTTCCTATATAATGAGATGTATTTATCCCTCTCAGGTCTCTGAGGTGGTTGAAGAATAGATAGCTAGAGTCTCATAGTTAAATTTTGAGTTGTTTAGTAATCAAGAGGGTGTTCTGGATCTAAGAAGATGTTTTTAAAATTGTGATGCAAGTTAGTATGAAAGCTGAGTTAGATATAGAACTTTAAACTCATGGAGATGGTTAGATAGTAGAATGTTAAAGTCAGGTGCCAAATACATATGGACTGGACATTGGGAATGTATGCTAAGCCATATAACTCTCATAATTGTGGCCTATTTATTTCTGTTGTTTTGTATTTATAATTATAAGAGAAAGAACCATTTGTTGTACTGAATGGGGGAGCTGTTGGGTGGAAAAAGATATACCTTAAACTTAAGAAAGGGGGGGAAGAGGTGGGGGATTGAGGGGGAAGAGGGTGGGAGTGTGGGACTGGAGGGGGAGTAGGGAGGGGATTGTGATTAAGATGTAACTTGAAGAAATAAAAAATAAATTATTAAAAAAATATTTGTGAATTGGTTTTAGTAGTCAATAAAAGTACTATCCAACCATGAGTAAGACAGAATGGAGTGATGTGAAAATAAACCAATTATTGAAAAATACAACAGAAAGCCAACCAGTAATGATTGAAGTAACAAGTGTTGTTTAAATGGGTGTAGTGTGGATACCACATGATGACTTTAAAAGATGAGTCTCTGAACGAAACACCTACCATTTCTTTCAATGAGGGGAATCACAGATTTTTCTCTCCTATGACAGTTAGGACTTCCTGAGCTGCTATTTTAGTTGATGAACCACATGTCCAGTTTTAAAAACATCCTTGTCTTTATTGTGCCCATTAGTCTCCTACAACTAGTCACTGGCACAAGGCCGCAGAAGGCAAGCAGCCTCCTCTCAGTGGGGCTTGACTCTGAGCATGACATGCTTGAGCATGCTACCAGATGATACCATGTCTTTCTTCGCCTCATTCTCTGTCCTCTCCCATAACCTGCTCAGTAGAGGAAATAAATTCCAATCCCCAGGTTGCATGTTTCCCCATGGCATTTGAGAGATGTAAGAGGACTGGTAACTATGAGGCCTGTAGAAATTTAAAGCCACCATTGCACACCACTGATGAGAAGAAACCACAAGCTCTATGCAGTTTGTCACAGTCTGTCTTAGTCCAAAGCCTCTGAGCTTCCCTCTGTAGCATCTGTGGCAGCAGGCAACATGCTTCTTATTTTGTGGGTAGTTGAGGTGGAGAGACTGGAACTCTCCTGAGGAACAGGATCACAGCTGGAGTGTCAGAATAACAAGACTCAACAACAGTGGATTGCCAGTCCTGAGAATCCCCAGAAGTAAAGTCCAGGCCTGAGGAGTGGAGCAAGACCTTGAGATTTGGGAGAGTGCTGTTTGAACAGCTGCACAAAAGAGCCTTGTCACCCAGATTCCAAACTCTTTGGGGATGAATTCTGGCATTTGCCACATCTACCTCAAAGATTGTGATAGAACTTCAAACAATACAGGTCCTCTTCAATCCTCCCACCTCACCCCCAGAACTACAGACCAATAGTTAGGTCATTTCCTAGCATAAGTCCTCAAAGCTAATAGCCCTGGATGTAGCATGTCCAGATCCAGTCCTTAACCATTTGCCATTGGCTAGTCACAATTAGCTTAATTCCAATGAAATACAAGTGCTGTTGTTTTGTGTCAAATTCTGTTTTTAATAGTATTCACCCCACTCCAGGCATTCAATAATAGTTCATGTCTTATGGCAGCCATATTGGTTAGTGCTGTGAGGGGATTATCTCAACATTACAGATTCTAAGAACACAAACCACACTCAGTTACATTGGTAGCACTGGGTAGTTCATTTCCCAAAATGCTAAAGCTCAACTACAAAGCCCACAGGAAGAAAAGTCAAGCTGTTATTGCAAAGCATGAATGAAAATAATTATAGGGCTATGTGAGTGTGTAAAGTGTGAGGATGTGAGCTTCCCAGGACCCACGAATCCAACTTGGCACAGGCAATGTTCTTCTGTCTGGAAGCAGAAATGGATTCTGTTTTTCATGAAACTTTGACAGAATGATACTGAAACTATTGTGGGATGAAAGAAAAAGGTAACAGAAGGAAAGGAGATTTTTATATGTGGATATTAATTTATTCATTTCTCAAGATGGTTAGAACAAATTTGGCACACTCCATGCCTTAAAACCAGATATCCATTCCCTATCAGTTCTAGAAGATCTAAAATTGGGCTAGAGAGAGGGCTTAGCAGCTAAGAGTGGTTGCTGCTCTTGCAGGGAACCCAAGTTTGGTTCCCAACACCCACATTTGGAATACTCAATAGCCTGTAACTCCAACTCCTGGGATTCTGACACCCTCTTTTGGTCTTTGTGGGGAATGAAATGCACTAATTTACACATACCCACAGACAAATATACACACATACCATACATAAATTAAAAATAAAATAAATCCTTTAAAAAAATCCAAGTTCAAAGTCTGCAGGCTGTGTTCTGTCAAGGTTTCACCATTTGACAAAACAGTAGCAGCTGCTTATGCTGTACATAGTTTAAGCAGCTTTGGAAATGGGTGTTTTGCCTTGTATTCAAATAATGTCCATCAGAAGTAGCCTCTTACCTCAGGGCTATGAGGCCTCCTTGGCACTTCCTACCCTGATGACTTTCCTAGCTTTGTGAGCACTTGCTCCATTTTCTTTCTTTCTTTCTTTCTTTCTTTCTTTCTTTCTTCACATCACTATCTACTCACTTTCTTCCATCTCCTTCTACCTCCTCTTATAAAAGATGCTTTTCGCCAGATTCGTTGCTCACTGAGATAATTCACCAATAAATTCTTCCTCTTGAAAGTAGTAAGTTAATTGCTTCTTTTGTGATATAACAGCTACTCTTTTATTAGGAATATGGTACTTGGAGGTTCATGGACATATACTTTTGGGTTCACCTTTCAGTCTGCCACATTACATAATAAAATGTTAGTGTTTAAATCATCATCAAATACTGAAAGAAATCTAGGTCCTATGGAATGTGAGTGTAGAGAGATGGCTTATGGGGATGAGGGATAGCCTGCAGTGTTTAATCTCACAAACACATTGTTAAAATGTTCAATTTTTCTTTTGTTTTTATAGTCATCAAAGCTTTTGTTTTTAATTAAATATCACAAAGTAATAATGTGGGAAAAGAACATATTTGTACTCCTGGCAGAAGTACATACAGGGTAATTACTAAAAACATCCTGGCAAACATGTTGTGGGATGTTAACTGAACCCTTCCCCCATTTACCCTGAGAAAATTACCAGATATTTCTGTAGTTATGTGTAGACAAAAGCTCCTATAACTCCATTATTTTTAGAAGTAAAACTTGGGGGAAGAACCCAAATATTTCACAATTGGAAACTGCTTGTCCAAACCATGGGCTATCCATACAAAAATATAGTACAAAATGTTTAATAATGCATGAGGTTGCAATTTGCATCAACTTCTACAAAGGCAAGATTTAGCACAATGCAGAGAACAAGATAGTTGAAACCACATGGATAAGTGTGTGCTGTGGGAATGTGTGTGTGTGGGTGAATAGGGATGCACAGAGGCCTATGATGTGCAAATTAGACCTCAGAATGGATGGATATACAGTGAAATTATGATATTAACAACATAGAGCACAACAAATGGAATTCATATATTTTCTAACTCATTATGGTTTTAAAAACAAAATTTGTTATATTTGATAAATCTATGACTTGTAATTAGTAACTCAATAAACAGTTTTCTACAGAAAATAAACACTAAATCATCCAAAACCACATGTCAGAAAAGAACAAGACATTTTCAGTCTTGGTTCTAGTCTGCTTCAGATATTTTATATTGCTTTGGTTCTAAAGGCCTTCATGAGGACATTGTGAAAATTTTACAACAGGGTATTGGAAAATGTTTCTGTAAACCTTTAACAGACCATATGACAAACACACACTGAAGCTGGAATGAGATTTTTTTTAATGTTTATTTATTTACATTTCCATCACAGTCCCCTCTCTCCACCCTTCATAGTCCCACCCTCCCACCCTTTCTCCTTTCTCCCACCTATCCTATTCCTCTGGTGTGGGGAGCCCCTACATATCAGCCCCCCCTCAGTTTAGCAGTCATATGTGAGGGCTAAGAGCTTCCTCTTGCACTGGGGGCCTACATGGCAGCTCCACTAGAGGAAAGTGTCCCACTAACAGGTAACAAAGTTTATTTTCCTGTTCCTTTCATTCTGTTGGTGGTAGGATAGTTATCCTGCACTATATGGCTAAAATCCAGTTATAAGTGAATAGATGCCATGTGCATCTTTCTGAGTCTGGGTTAGCTCACTCAGGACGACATTTTCCAGTTCCATCCATTTGACAGCAAATTGCATGATTACCTTGTTTCTGATGGCTGAGTAGTATTCCATTGTATAAATGTACCACAGTTTTTTTTTTTTTTTTTTTTTTATCCATTCATCAGTTGAGGGACATCTTGATTGTTTCCAGTTTCTAGCAATTACAAATAAAGCTGCTATAAACATAGTTGAAGAGATGTCCCTGTGGTTTGGTGAGGAATTGTTCTAAGGTATCACCAGACTAATTGGAATGAGAATTTTTAAAGCCATAGTTTCACTGGAAGTACATTGCTGGAAACAGTCTCACTATTTGGAGTGGTACAGTTGCTTATCAAACTGTCCCTGTGTGTCCTTGGTTCTCTGAGAGGCTTCCTTACCTGTGTCTGGTTTGGTTCTGTGGAGATTTGGTTCCCATTGCTTCTGGTCTGCCTTTGCTATTATTGACATAACAATCATTTCTGCACATTCAGAGCTGCTCATTGACTCCTTAACCTCTATGTGGTTTTTTTTATGTGAAAAAAAAATGAACTTGTTCGCCAAGATGAATTTCCCCTTTTCCTCCTCCCCTCTCACAAGCTGAAAAAAAAGAAAGAAAATGACAAACGCTTGTGCTGCATAAAATCTCCTGACTCTGGAAAAAAAAAGATGTATAATTTTTCTAATCAAGAAAGTTTTCGTCTTGCCTGACTTGTTTCTCTTTCCCAATTCTGTCATAACAGAGCTCAGAGACAGTGTTCAAGGGCCTTAAAGGAGACTTTGCTACATTTTCATGGCCTGAGGCCAATTTCCAACAGATCCAGAAGATCCTCATATATGTACAGAAGCCAGTAGGTTTCTTCCAATGCCTCACATAAAAGGAAAGTCTGTGTATATCCTTGTATTTTCCTTGAACAAGATCTGTAAACATAATTTTGTGCTGGGACTAGTTAATAGCTATATCTTATTGCTTTTGTGAAGGGCTGACTTTTTATGTGGGAAAAGAGAAAAGGGTGAGGAAACTGTCTTTTACAAAAGTGCCACCTGTGCATACCTGTTGCCTCCACTCCTGGAGAGACTGCAGAAGTAGGATCACTTGATCCCAGTCTAGGAAACATAACTAGACCCTATCTCAATGATGATGATGATGATACAACTTCTCATTCTATAAAAATCAGAGATTGACTTTATAATGATATGACATTTATATCGACTGAGTTTATACAGACAAACACACATCCACGGGCCCTACAGATCATTTAAAGGAACTACATTACCATAGAATAAACTAAATTACTAATTTGCAAGCAGGTAGGCATGTCTTGGCTGATAATTAAGATTCAAAAAGACTAGAGTGGTGACTCAGGAGATGGGAACATGAGTGTAAGAACTCTGAGATTTTGTCACTGTGATGTGTAGCTTGGGGGATCCACTAAATCATAATAAATATGGTCACCTAAACAAGACCTGTATAATGGGAAATACTGTCATGTCAACATGAATGGGAGACATCTCCTAAGGCCAACTATTAAATGAAGAGCCACCAGGCACCATCAATGGCTGCTGAGAGAGGGAGAATCAATTTTTCTCCCTCTTCTTATAGGTATCCAGCTCCAAGTGTTCAGTCCTAAGCACATGTACTTATGAGTGCCACTAAATCAGATTCAGTGTGCTTATTCTGGAAGATACATAATGTGATAAAGAAGCTGTTCAAACTAAATTCCTGAATGCTTTCATTTTGATGTAAGACCCCTGTAGCCTAGGGGAGAAGTCACTTGCTGAGGGACACTAGTTGAATGAAGCACAAAAATATTAATTTCTAAAACCCCAAATTGGCTCCCCTAATATGTACAGAATGACCAGTTGTCCTGTCACTTTATCCTTGCCCTGTCAAATGACTATGCCCAACACTTGCAATCACCCCTGGTCTTCCATCTTTGTGCTGGTTTTCACCTGCTCATGGAGGCATCCCAGACTTGGCTATCACATAGGGTTTAAGCATCAAATGGCTTTGTAAAGTATCCGGATCCTATTTAAGGAATCTTAGTGTTTGATGAGCAGGAAATTTGAGGAGAATCAATAATCTTTTTGGAAAACTAACTTGAGTCTCTGTGTGGGAGAAAGAGCAATGGTTTGAGAACAATGGTCAAGCCTGTTTTTAAGTTTTTAGATACAGAACTCAAAGAAACATAATGTCAAATCTCAATTTTCAGCCCCTCTTGACCTTGGCCTTTTTTTCCTCTCACTGTCAAAGAAGTCACAGCAGTTGTGCAAAGAAAAGCATTGCTTTTAAAATCTGTGTCTTTTAAAACTTTGGACATGCTTCCACATCCTCCGTGACTTAATGGAGCCTAACAACCAATTAATGACTTGAAAACCAGCAGGAATCCTATTCTGCCCGGTAACCTAAAATGAATTATTGATAGATGCTTTCAGGTCTGGGTCCTCTCAGATATTTCAAAGTCAGTGTCAGTCTCTGCATTTTCTCATTCAGTCTTTACTGAGGGCAAGATTTGTGAAGCAGTGATCTTCCGGGAAAGGGTTATGGAGAGGAACCCCAGTGCCCTAGAATGTGTGGAGCTGCACATAACTGGCCTGTCTTTAACCCAGTTCTCTGGGTATCAGCAATCTCCACATGGAGAAGGGGGGCTGCTGGGTTTTTTTCCTTGTCTCAAGGCAGGTAGAGCTCTACACCACATCTTTTTTTTGGGGGGGGGGAGGAGCTCATGTTAACAAGTAGAACCTTTGTGATTATGAGAAATAACTTACATTTAGGAATATGTTTTCTTTTATTTGAGTGTTGGCAAAATTCTGTTAAGGATAGCAGAGGAAACCTGTGACCGACAATCACATGCTGTTCCCCCTTTTCCTTGTGCCCTCGCCCATTTGGTGTTTCTACAATAGCAGTGCCATTTTTACAACTAGGCTTGGCAATAAGATGGTTCTGAAAAGGTGTTTTTTTTTTTAACTGACTCAGATTTTAATGTTATTCTGCCAATGCAAACTGTGCATTAGGCACTTCTTAGTAAAATAATTAGTGCATTATTAAAGTGTTCCTTTGAAGTGCTTCAAGCTTACTGATGGCTAAAGAAAAATAACATAATAAAATATAATGGTTAAATATGTTATAAAATAATAACTCTTGGAAAACCTCCAAATGAAAACTATTTAGGGTCATGAAAATATTTACCATCCATTATTTAAAAGTATGAAAAAATAAAACCTCCTAATTCAGTCTTTTCCAAAAGAGCTCAGATTAATCACTGCTAAACACCCATATGCAGATGTGATTCTGGTACACATTACTGTGGGGTTTCAGTCTTCCTACAACAGCGTATTACTTCAGTGATATTTAATAGGACATTGCATAGGCTTACAAATATTACTTAATGTGTGGATCTTTTCTGTTTATATCAGTTCTAAAAATTAGCTATTGGTTTATTATTGACCATTGGTCTCTCACTAATTTTCTCTGTCATAATGAATACCTCTGAGACTGTTACCAAATGTACTGAATTACACCTCTGGAATCCTAGCAGCAGTGATGTGGCTAAATGAACGGGTTCAGTTGCTCTTCCCCCTTTGCTGTGTGCTCTGACACTAATCTTTGACACATCAAAGGAGGATAGAACCATTCCATTCACTGGCATTAGTCGTTAGCATGTTTTTGAGTTTGGAACCAGAGATACTGCATAGTATGTAATACTTACATATCTCAAATATGAAAATACTTCTTCTAACCATTAAAAATTGTAATATTGGCACTTGGAAAAATGGGTCTGGAAAGCAGAAAAGAAACAAAACATAAGGCAAACTTAATATTTCATATGGAGGAATCTAAAACCATTAGGGAAAATACAGTTCAATAAGGAAAAATGGGTATGGATATGGGTAAGGTTGAATATTTAGGACAAGAAAGAACAGACACACAACATCAATCACTGTCAAATTTTACTGTGCACAAATACAAAACTTCTGCCTCAACAAGAGCCACTGGAAACAAAATAAAAAGATGGATAAAATGAAATATTCCTCCCACACAGAAGTAGCTTAGAAAAATTTACAACATATAAGCAAAAATCTCACTTTAAAAATAATGCCTCTTAAATGTTTTCATGGGATCATGTCTTAAAGACTTCATCCTAGCTCTTGGGGATCATGAACCCTTTAAAGACCTGCTCTAAGGAAGTCAGGTAATCAGTGAGGGGCCTGCCCTGTAAAGTTGTGTTGGGATCCCTGTCTTATCCTCTCTCTGGTGTCTTCTTGGCCACTGAGGCATCATCTTTGCTGTACCATGTTCTCCTAACCATGGTGTTCTGGCCCAAAACTATGGTGCCAAGCAAGTGTGGGATGCACCCCTGAAACTAGGAGTTAAAATATTTTTCCTTCCTTTTCAAGTTGTTTCTCTCTAGTACTTTGTCATAGCAATGTAAAGCTAACATGTTCAACAGATATAAATATGTTGTTTATCAAAAATTAGTATGATTGTGTAGAACACATCAGAGTGGTTAATCTCATTGTTAATAAAAAAGTACCTTAAAACTTCGGAGTGGCTAATCTCATTGTTAATAAAAAATATATCTTAAAACTATTCTGAGGAATATCTTACATGTAAAATTAGTGAGCATGGAAGGAAGACAAGGACTATGCTGGGCCCTGTAATATTTTTGGACTATTGTACCATGTACATGTATTTGTCACTAAAGGTTTTAATTTACAGGAAGATTTTTTTGCTATTCTAATATATGCTAAGGTGAGAACTCTGTTTGATATATATATATATATATATATATATATATATATATATATATGTGTGTGTGTATGTATGTATACACTCCTGGCTCTAGAGCCATCTTTTGGAACATGGTCAACCTACCAGGGCCACATTCTTAAAGAAAACTGACTCTCCCTCCCCTGGAACCCGGAACTGTTAATAGCTCCTCAGCTAGGCTTGGGATCTCCTTCAACACCATCATACTGAAGATTAAGATTTCAATGTATAAATTAGAGAGACACAACCACTCACACTCTTACAAATATGAGCTGCTGCATGCTGCATGAAGGAAACCAGTCTCAAAAGCAGCATAATATATGTTCCATTATTCGGCATTCTGGAAAAGGTACAGCTGTAGAGACAGCAAAAACATTAGTGCTTGACATGGACTCAGTGATGGAGGGAGACGAGTTGAATTGAGAAAGCGCAGGCTTCTTTTTCAAGGTGAGAAAACTGTTCTGTAGTATTTAAATAGTGTTTCAATGGCACTCCACATTGTTTAAAATCATTGAACTTCATAGCACAAAGAGTGAATCCTAATGCACAAAACTTTAACATTGCTAATGCAGAAATTTCAGAACAGAATGCAGACTGCGACTGGACCTCTTAACTGTGTTACAAATGTGTGAAAGAGCTTTCCTGAAGATGATGGAGGATGAGGGGACTCTCTGACGTGACTTTAGAACCCAGAGGAATCTGTAAAACCAAAAGCTTAGGAAGAGAGGTCATCTTCACGCTGAAGGTAATTGATAATGCTGTGCCACACACTACGGTGGTTCAGAGCCAGGCTTCTCACAGTCATACTGGGAGTTTACAGGTAATTTTGAATGACCCCCATGACCATATATTATATTGAAACACCAGTCTAAACTCACACTAAGTTTTACGCAGATGAGGACTGATATATACATATTGCTGATGCATATTCGTGCACTAGCAGGACATACACATACATCCCGTTCTGTGAGCTGAACTGGCACAGAAGAAATCACACAGCACTAGGAACAAGTTTACCTCCCACCCTGGTTTGATTTCTGGTAACAGTTGCCATTTAAATGAAATGGCTTTTTGGGGAAATAGCTGATGCTAGGTCTGGGACAAGAAATACACAAAGTGGTAAGAGAATGTTAAGCTGAAACAAAAGCACACTGATGGGGCAGTGCCAAAAGAACATAGGAGCCAACGGAAGGAGCTCCTAATGGCCACAGCAGAATAATTTGACCCATGAGTGATTCCAATAACATACTGAATAAAATAAAATAGTATTGAATTAGAACTTGGAATTTTAAAATAAATATTTTATTAAATAAGTATGAAGGCTCACAAAGAGGGTCAGTGAGTAACAGCACTTTCTGCCATGCCTGTTGATGATGTGAGTTTAATTCCCAGGACCCACAGAGTAGACGGAGAAAACAGAGTCCTGGAAGTGGTCTTCTGACTCTATATACATGTCAGGGCATGTGCAGCACTATCCTCTCACGTTTACTTGGTTTGCTTTTTTCTGTAGATACTAATCTTGTATCTAGCTCTTCTGAGTCCCCATTACCCCTTGTACTTTTAGTGACATTTTCCCACCCATAGAATTTTCTCTTCTGTGTGTGCACAGTCAGAAGTTGTTACTATTGGGTTTGGGTGACTTTGTGTATTTCTTGTCCCAGACCTAGCATCAGCTCAAAGGGATTACCCGTTGCCCTGCTGTATACTCACGAATGAATTTGACTATCTCAAAAGACACACTTGGTTTTTTTTATGGAAAACTTGTACAAACACCCATTTTAAAACTAGCATAAAAGTCAAGTGAACTATTGTCTATTATTCTTGGTACACAATCAACCTTCTGAGTGTAGATAATATACTGAATCAAATGAGGTCTCACAAATAACATTTGATTTTGAGATTTGGAAATGGAAGAATCATTGAGTTCCAGAAAACAGCAGCAACCTCGACTAAAGAAACACAAGGCACAGCCTCCCCAGGGGAGGGGCCATCAGGATACTTTGAGTGCAGTTTGGATAAGGTGGCCTCATTCACCGTCCTTGGGATTCCGCAGAAGAGTAGTCATTTAGTGCTGCGATGCAGGGAGATGCTCTCTGCTTGTACTTTCTGCAGCTGTTCACATAGACAGGCCATGAACAGCACATTGCTGTCCATCTCCAACTGCATAGCTGGGTCTGAGAGCTGGAATTTACCATGTGAGCTCTTGCCTAGGTATCACTATGTTAGGAGTCTCTACTTGAGAAGAACAGACCCTGGGATTTGGCATTTGGTGATCAAATACTTGAAAGGCATTTAAATTGGCATTGGTTGCTTGTCAAATTATTGAGATGTCCACCCCCATCCAGCAATACAGGAATTTTCCTCCTCCTCCTCCTCCTCCTCCTCCTCCTCCTCCTCCTCCTCCTCCT
>CAJQZJ010013817.1:8925605-8982134 GCA_907164525.1 Lophiomys imhausi | reverse complement strand
CTCCTCCTCCTCCTCCTCCTCCTCCTCCTCCTCCTCCTCCTCCTCCTTTGTCTTCATGTTTCTTCTGCCTGCTTCTTCTCCCTCTTTTCCTCCCTTCCTGTTCCTTCTCCTTTTTCTCCTCTTAATTCTTTCTCCTTTTTCTTTGAGGTAGAGTCTTCTGTAACTCAGGCTGGCATCTAATTATAATTGTCCTGACACAGGTGTTTTTAAAGTGATAGGACCTTACACAGACTAGTTGTGCTTGATCCAAGGACCCAAAATTCCAGATACATATGATCATCAAAGATTGAGTTCACCATCTTTTACTAATGAACATTTAGGACATGGATTCTCATAGGAGCACACAAGGCACAAGTAAGAATAATAAAGAATTATTATATAATATATAAATATATTTATATATTGCATAATATTTATATTATTTTTAAATATTGTATACTTACATAATATATGATATTATATATCATATATAAGTATATTATATACACTTATTATAAAACATATAAATATTAAATATATTATATTTATATAAATATATATAAATATCATATAATATATACAATGAGAAATTACAGAAACATGAGAGAAATTCCCAAGAGTGGGATGGATTTGCAAGACAGGAAAAAATCTGCTGAACTTCCTTATGTAGGGTTTTTACAGAGCCATGGTAGAAATGACAAACACTGATGTAATCACCACTGAGATTACCTAATTCATTGAGCTATCATAGGCTGAGTGAATGGAGAGCCTGTAAGTTCTGCATCTGTCTCTCTCAACCAGAGAGAGGATCATGTGCTATTCACATGCTTTCCAGACAGTTGAGGTGGGTGAATTCCCTTTTCTGCCTGTCTCTGACTCCAGTTTTGTGAAGTATGACTTAACAAAAGTTCTTGACTATCTATCAGCTAGTAGTCTCTTGGCCATCATTACTATCCTGTGACCTTGCGGGTGTCTCAATGCTGCTAATCGTACTAAAGCCTCTTTGTTCTCAGGTTTACAAGATAAGCTTGTAGCTTTACAAGTTAATTCTATCTCAGTCTCCAAAATTTAGCTGCAATCTTTCTTGGTCTCCTCATATTTAGCTCTTTTTCTCTGAGTGACTTGAAGTGGCCTTGTAGGTGAAAACTTATTAGGAATTGTCTTCATGTTACAATTAGCTGCATTAGAATCAAGGACACATGAAAGGACAATAGTGGATCACATATGCTCCTCAAGCGTTTGGGTGGCAGGGGTGCAAGCATGTTATCACTGGCCCAGAACTTTTTCTTCCTCTGACCAGTTAGTGTGACTACCACTCAGCTGCCAGCCTCCTTCTGACTCTTCACCAGTGCTCCAGGCTCTGCTGTGTTAGCCCTTACTCTCCCATTTAACACCAGCTTCTGACCTCACGGAGACATTTGTGAGCAACTTGTAGTTTTCATCATGGGACCTTTTATTTTACTACTTACTACCTGCAGTGAGTTAGCACCTATGTTATTGCTGCCTCTACCTTCTAAGTGCTGAGACTACAGCTGTGGACTGGCATTATCCATTTGAGACTAACAAGTTTAAAGACCAACACCTTGCTTAGAAGAAAAGTGTAAATAGCATGAGCTCAGAAAAGCAAAACAAAGCAAAATAAAACAAAAACAAAAGGTATCTTTAGGGCTGCAGGCAAGTTACACATTCAGTGTTGGTGGGTGGTTCTCAGAGTTAAGGCAGAAGGGAGCTCTGGGAGGCCCACTGAGAACCAGCCCCCAACATAAGGCCCCATCCAGCCTATGGAGAGCCACAGATCACCAATATTATATTATCTCTATACCAAAGTTCCCTCTTTGGCACCAAGTACGAAGGCACCAGGAACAAATAGCTAAGGACCACCGATGGCTAAAGGCTACCAAAAGAACAGAACTGAGGAAAGTCAGGGAAATATGACTCCAAGAACATTCAGCTATGCTAGTACAGCAAGCCCTGACCATCCCACCACAGCTGAAACACATGACAAAGATGACAAATCTATACTTAGGAAAATGATAGAGGCCTTACCAAAAAAAAAAAAAGTAAATCCCTGAAAGAATTTAAAGACATCACAATTTTACAAATGAAATCAATGGAGAATTCCATTAGAGACCTCCAATCCAACTCAACCAAATATGAATGGGAAAGAGACAAGGCTATGAAAGATTTGAAAGAATTCCAGGCAAAGACAACCAAATTGGAGCAGGAAATGGATAAAACTGTTCAAGATTTGAAATTGGAAATGGAAACAATAAGGAAAACACAAGCAGAGACAATCCTGGAGGGGGAACCAAGGAAAGAGAACAGGAACTACAGACATGAGTATCACAAATAGTATACAAGAGATGGAAGAGAGAATCTCAGGCATGGAAGACTTGATTGAAGAATTCAGTACAACAACCAAAGAAATCTAAAAAATTCCTCACCCACAACATCCAAGAAATCAAGGACTCAATGAAAAGACAGAATCAAAGTATTATAGGCATAGAGAAAGAGAAGACTCCAGACTCCAAGGTCCAGGAAGCATCTTCAACAAAATCATAGAAGAAAACTTCCCAAACCTAAAGAGAGAGATCCTGGTAAAGTTCCAAGAGGCATACAGAACACCAAACAGATTAGATCAGAAAAGAAATTCCTCTCACTACATAATAACTGAAACTCCAAATGTACAAAACAAAGAAAGAATATTAAAACTGTAAGATAAAAGGTCAAGTAATGTATAACGGCAGACCCATCAGAATTACACCTGACTTCTCCTCGGAAACATTAAAAGCTAGAATGGCCTGGGCAGATGTCCTACAAGCCCTAAGAGAACATAGGTGCCAGGCCAGATTACTATACCCATACTCTCTATAACATAGATGGGGAAAACAAGATATTCCACGACAAAATCAAATTTAAACAGTATTTATCCACAAATCCAGCTCTACAGAAGATCCTAGAAGGAAAATTCCAACCCAGAGAAGATAACTATACTAAGAAAACACAGGAAACAAAACACTCTACCATAGCTACACCAAAAGAAACAGACAAACACACAACCATCACATACATAAAAATAACAGGAAATAATAACATATGGTCATTAATATCTCTCAACATCAATGGATTCATCTCCCCAATAAAAAGAAACAGGTTTACAGAATGGGTCCATAAGCAAGACTCATCATTTTGCTGCATACAAGAAATGTACCTCACTAACAAAGATAAACTCTACCTCAGAAAAGGACTGGGAAAGGTTTTTCAAGCAAACGGTCACAGGAAGCAAGCTGCAGTAGTCAACCTAATATCAAATAAAATAGACTTTCACCTGAAATTAATCAAAAAGATAGGGAAGGACAACAGATAGCAGTCAAAGGAAAAATCCATCAAGATGACATCTCAATATAGAATATCTATGCCCCAAATACAAGGGCACCCACATTTGTAAAAGAAAGTCTTATAAAGCTTAAACGACATATTGACTCCTACACGTTAATAGTGGGAGACTTCAACATTCCACTCACACCAATGGAAAGGTCATCAAGAAAGAAACCAAACAGAGAAATAATGAGACTAACAGAGGTCATGAACCAAATAGACCTAACTGATATCCTAAACACAAAAGATTATACCTTCTTCTCAGCACCACACGGAACCTTCTCCAAAATTGACCATAGAGTCAGACACAAAGCAAGCCTCAACAGATACAATATAAAATTAAAATAACCCCTTGTATCTTATCAGACCACCATGGATTAAAGCTGGACTTCAACAACAACAGAAATAACAAAAAGCCTACACATTCATAGAAACTGAACAACTCTCTACTCAGTGACTACTGGGTCAGGGAACAAATAAAGAAGGAAATCAAAGACATCCTAAAATCCAATGAAAACAAAGACACAACATACCCAAACGAAAGCAGTGCTAAGAGGAAATTTCCCAGCCCTAATTGCCTTCAAAAAGAAAACTGTGACAGCTCATATTAGCAACTTAACAGCAGAACTGGAAGCACTAGAAAAAAAGAAGCAAAGACTCCCAAGAGGAGCAGAAGGCAGGAAATCATCAAACTTAGATCAAACTTAGGGCTGAAATCAACAACTTAGAAACAAAAAGAACAATTCAAAGAATAGACAAAACCAAGAATTGGTTCTTTGGAAAAAAATCAACAAAATAGACAATCCCTTAGCCAAACTAACTAAAGGCAGAGGGAAAATACCCAAATCAACAAAATCAGAAATTAAAAGAGAGAAATAACAACAGGAAATCCAAAGAATCCTTAGGTCTCACTTCAAAAACTTGTACTCTACAAAATTTGAAAACCTAAGTAAAAATGGGCAATTTTCTTGATAGATTCCACCTACCAAAATTAAATCAAGATCAGGTTAACAAAGTAAATAGTCCTATAAGCCCTAAGGAAATAGAAACAGTCATTAAAAGTCTCTCAACCAAAAAAAGACCAGGGCCAGATGGTTTCAGCACAGAATTCTACCAGACCATCAAAGAAGAGCTAATACCAATACTCTTCAAACTCTTCCACAACATAGAAACAGAAGGAACACTGCCAAACTCATTCTATGAGGCCACAGTCACCCTGATCCCTAAACCACATAAAGACCCAACAAAGAAAGAGAACTTCAGACCAATCTCCCTCATGAACATAGATGAAAAAATACTTAATAATATACTGTCAAACCGAATCCAAGAACACATCAAAAGTATCATACACCATGATCAAGTAGGCTTCATTCCAGGAATGTAGGGATGGTTCAACATACGAAAATCCATCAAGGTAATTCACCATATAAACAAATTGAAAGAAAAAAAACACACGATAATCTCGCTAGATGCTGAAAAAGCATTTGACAAAATCCAACACCCCTTCATGCTAAAAGTCCTGGAGAGAACCGGCATACAAGGACCATACCTAGAAATAGTAAAGATGATATATAGCAAGCCAGTAGCCAACATCAAATTAAATGGAGAGAAACTTAAATCATTTCCCCTAAAAGCAGGGACAGGGCAAATATGCCCACTCTCCCCATATTTCTTCAACATAGTACTTGAAATTCTAGCCAGAGCAATAAGACAACCAAAGGATATCACTGGTATACAAATTGGAAAGGAAGAAGTCAAATTGTCCCTATTTGCAGATGTTATGATAATATACATAAGTGATCTCAAAAATTTCACCAGAGAACTACTACAACTGATAAACACCTTCAGCAAGGTGGCTGGATACAAAATTAATTCAAAAAAATCAGAAGCCTTTCTTTATACAAATGATAAATGGGCTGAGAAAGAAATTAGGGAAACAACACCCTTCACAATAGCAACAAACTATATAAAATACCTGGGGGTAACTCTAACCAAGCTAGTGAAAGACCTGTATGACAAGAACTTCAAGCCCTTGAAGAAAGAAATTGAAGAAGATATCAGAAGATGGAAAGATCTCCCATGCTCATGGATAGGTAGGATCAATATAATAAAAATGGCCATCCTACCAAAAGCAATATATAGATTCAATGCAATTCCTATCAAAATAACAACACAATTTTTTACAGACCTTGAAAGAACAATTCTCAACTTCATATGGAATAACAAGAAACTCAGAATAGTTAAATCAATCCTGAAAAATAATAAAAACTCATCTGGAGGTATTACCATCCCAGATTTCAAGCTGTACTACAGAGCAATAGTAATAAATACAGTATGGTACTGGTATAGAAACAGACCAGTTGTTTAATGGGATCGAATTGAAGACCAAGAAATAAACACACTCACCTATGGTCATTTAATTTTGACAAAGAAGCCAAAACTGTACAATGGAAAATGGACAGCATCTTAAACAAATGGTACTGGTCTAACTGGATGTCTACATGTAAAAGAATGCAAATAGACCCATACTTATCACCTTGAACAAAACTTAAGTCCCAGTGGATCAGAGACCTTAACCTAAAGCCAGACACACTAAATCTAATAGAAGAGAAAGTGGGGAAATGTCTCAAACTCATTGGCACAGGTAACAACTTCCTGAATAGAACACAAATAGCTCAGGATCTAAGACCAACAATCAATAAATGGGACCTCATGAAACTTAAAAGCTTCTGTAAGGCAAAGGACACTGTCATTAGAACAAAACAGCAACCTACAGATTGGGAAAAGATAGTCACCAACCCCACATCTGACAGAGGGGTGTTTAATTTCTTGAGTTATAAAGATCTCAAGAAATTAAACACCAAGAAACCAAATAACTCAATCAAAAAATGGGGTACAGAGCTAAACTAAAAATTCACGAAAGAGGAATCTCTAATGGCCAAGAGACACTTGAAGAAATGTTCAACATCCTTAATCATCAGAGAAATGCAACTCAAGATGACTCTGAGATTCCATCTCACACCTGTCAGAATGGCTAAGATCAAAAATTCAAATGACAGCACATGTTGGCGAGGTTGTGGAGAAAGGGGAACCCTCCTTCATTGCTGGTGGGAGTGCAAACTTGTATAGTCACTATGGAAATCAGTCTGGCTCTATCTTAGTAAACTTGGAATAGCTTTACCTCAAGACCTAGCCATATCACTTCTGTGTACACATCCAAATGATTCCTTACCAATCCAGAAGGACATATTCTCATCCATGTTCATAGCAGCTTTATTTGTAATATCTAGAAACAGGAAACAACCCAGTTGTCCCTCAACCAACAAATGGATAAAACAAAACAAAACAAAACAAAAAAAAAACCCTGTGATACATTTACACAATGGAATACTACTCAGCTATCAGAAACAAGGAAATCATGCAATTTACTGCCAAGTGGATGGAACTGGAAAAGCTCATCCTGAGTGAGCTAACCCAGACCCAGAAAGATGCACATGGCATCTATTCACTTACAGTTGGATTTTAGCCACACAGTGCAGGATAACTCTCCTACAACCAATAGACTGAAAGGAACAGGAACATGGACTTTGTTACTTGTTAGTTGGATACTTTGCCCTAGTGGAGCAGCTGTGTAGGACCCCAGTGGAAGAGAAAGCTCTTAGCCACATTTGGCTCCTGAACTGAAGGGAGCTGATATGTAGGGCACCCCACACCAGAGGAGTAGGATAGGTAGGAGAAGGGGGAGAGGGGAAGAGTGTGAGAAAAATGGGCCTGGGAGGAGTGGAGGGAAGGGACTGTGGTGGAGATGTAAATTGAAGTAATAAATAAACAGTAAAAAAAAAAAAAAAAAAAGAACACATGATATAATGAGAAACATACACAAGCTCTGGAAAGGGAATTTTGGTTGATTATGAGTGTGCCCTCTATTAACCACGAGCATTGTAGCTAGCATGCACCAGAAGCCAACAGGTAAGTTCTTCTGGAGACATGAGAAGAGTCCCAGAAGCAGAGGGGTGAGAGGCAAGAACCAGGTACTTGAGGTTAGAAGCTCTTCGCCTTAGTTTACCCATCTGTATGGTTGAATAATCCTAGCACATGTCTCATAAAGTTCCTGAAGGATGAAATGTTGAGACCATCCAAAGCAAATATAGTACTTGGTAGCATATTAATAGATAATACAAAACACAAAACCTCTTTCTAATAACTGGCAACACACAAACCCATTCTGTTTAAGTGGGCTTTGTGTGGCATGTCTGGTAAGTGAGTAGCACCCATTTTTCTGCTTCATTTCTCAGAGGCTGCCTTTGTACATGCAAACCGTATCAATAACTGATTCTGTTCTCTTTGTTGACCTTGTCTTTAGTGGCTCTTTGCTCAGGCCTCTGATGACTGGACCACAGGTGGTCTTGTCCTTCTGAGCTTGTTGGTTTAAGGCTCCTGAAGGTGGCTTCACCACAGGAAAGTGCTCAGCAGTAGGAACTGGCAAGATCCCCATGCTTTTATCTCTGAATGATTTGTCTTTTTTCATGGAGACTCAAGCCTGACCTATGCTTGGCTCAGAATTCATCTTCTCTCTGCTTTTCCTGGATTGCCTCAACTGCAAGATCAGCATGCTGATGAGTGTTTTGTACACATCACACTTTACCGAAATCATCATCATCACCACCCGGACCACTCCCACACTTAGGTCCAGAGCGGAAGCATTAGGTTTCATTTTCGGCCCATGGAAGGGAGAGATAAAAGAGTGTTTATACCCATCAGCATTTAAGAGAGAACTCTGCCTTGAGTTGAAGCTGTTTGAGGAAAACTTACACTCTCCTTTCTACCTCTGTCATTGCCACTTCTCAAAGAATTCACTTTGAGTGACAAAAAATGGAAGAATCAATGTGTGCCTGGAGGAGTGTGTGTGGGGGGGAGTGGTGTGTGGTGTATATATGGTGTACATGGTGTGTGTGTGTGTGATATGGAGGGCTGTGCCAATATTGTGTGTGTTGTATGTGTGAGGGTATTGTGTGCTTGCATGTACCTAAGTGTGTGTGTGTGCTCACATATGCTATATGGTGTATGTGGGGAGAGTGTGTGTGGTTTATGTCTATGTGTGATGTGTGTGGAATGTGTGACTGTGTATAGTGGACATGTGTAAGTGTTGTGCCTGGTATATGGTGTGAGAGCTATGCAGTGTATGTGTGGTATGTGTAACATCTGATGTGTTGCAAGTGACATCTGGTGAGGCACCTGTGTTGCATCTCCCCTTGTGTCTCCCTCCTTTTGCATGAGTCACCTGCAGAACCCCAGTTCTCTGCTTCTGCTCACACTCACGGATAACACAGTGCTGTCCCTAGAAGAGGCTCAGAAAGGAAGCCCCACAGGAGAGTTCCAGCTCCACTGTGTGACCCAAGCAAGACTCTGTTTTCCAGTCTGACTCTCTAGTCACAAACCTGATCATTCTTTCTGTGACTTCCTGCCTCCTGGATCATGTTTCTCAGTGGGAAGTTCACTGCAAAGAAGGGTCAGGAATATATTTAGTTCTCTAAGGGGCAGGAACCCCTTCTTAATTTCCATGGGGGCCGTGTCTCTGTCCAAACCCTCTAGGCTAATCCTCCTTGGGATAACCAACAATCTGAGTTTCATAGACATCAACTTTACATACTTATCAAAATGTAAGGGCAGGGGCTGGGATGTAGCTCAGTTGGGAGAAACTCACCTCTAACACACAAAGTCCTGAGTTTGCTCCCCAGCACTGCATAAAAGAAAAGAGAACCCACTGTGGTTAGTGGAAAACAGAAAAGTATTGAAGCAATGCTTCAAAAATCTCCAATTTTTCATGTTAAAGATCAAGTATTAACCAGTGATAGACATAACTTCTCAAAGTGACACAGAGCACTTATTTAGTGCCATATATGTGAAATGTCTTATCCAATTTTCAAAGCCACCCAGGAAGTAGGGGGTTAGTAGTAGTGAGTGATTTCTATTCTTTTTTTTTTCTTTCATTTTTTTTTTCAGGCGGAGTGTCATATAGTGCAAACTTGAGATGCATTTCAAACTAGACTTAAACTTCTGAATCTCTTGCTTCTACCTCACAGGTGCTGAGATTGTAGGGTCTGCTGCCACACCCAGATTAATGGAAGCTATGGCTGTCATTCTGTAGTGTATGACTGAGGCTTATTCAACTTAAGATCAGCCCTATGTCACAGGGCTAGTGAATGAAAGAAGTTAGGTCTGAACTCACATCTCCTATAGTTTCCTGCCTCTATGACATCTTGCCCTTTTCCCCATCACTTGCAAGTTGGATGGAAGGTGACTCAGTGTTCTGACTGAGTGAGTCTGTCTTCCCAAGGGCAGTGGCAGTATTTTCTCCTATTCTAGGAGTCAGAGGCCTTTAAAATCAGTGTCACCACAGATACAGGTGAACGACAAGTCACCATGGCTGTGAGTAGAGCCGTGGGAGAGGATATGGATCTTTTCTCCCCTTTTTGAGGCATTTGAGACAATGTCCACTCTTCTCTGAAAGGTCTCTTCTTCCACCTGTGACGATTTACACTCCCAGACCTTGTGAGAAACCTTTGCCTTCTCGTCTTTGCTTTGGCACCTAAACACAATTGAGTTTCCAGCCCTAAAGAAATAAATATTCCATTCTGGGCAGACTTCACTTCCTGTCCTTTGCCATACTAAAGGTTTTACCTTTTCACGAGTTACCCACTACCTCATGTCGCAATTCCTCCTCTCTTTACTCTAAGAGGGATACTGGGGTGGTGGTGAAGGGGGAGGCAGAGAGAGAGGGGAGGGGGTGGGGGTAGGGGGAAAGGGCCTCTCCTGTTCAGATCAGTGTTTTTCTATAACAATCTGTTGTATGCTTTTTCTGCTTTCTTAGTTCACATTGCACTACAGTTTGGCTTGCTCAACTCCTCATTTCTAAACACCACCTGCCTTTGCGACAAAGCACTTCTCTATGCCATTCAGCATGGCTGTTCACCTCAACAAAGTGGGAGCCTGTGATTCTAAAGAAGATTTAAATAATCATATTGAACACTATTTGTAAGTACCCTGTAGGCTGGTATAATTCTCTTTGGATAGAAGGAAGGGCAGAGCTTGAAAATACAAAATAACTTATTCAAAATTATAAACTTAGGAGGATTCAAAGTTATAAACTTATACCTTGGTCTTTAAACAAAAATCTTTTCTTTTCAACCCCTTCAAAACTCAGGTTCCTGGGCTTTTAGGGGAGCTGGGGTGGGGGTGCGGAAATCCCAGGTTATGATTCTGTCAGCAAGCCACTTCTCACTGAGTTTTAATTTCAAGTCTAGGTTCCGTGGTTTGCTAGTTTTGCAACGCCATGCCTGTGTGTGAAACTATATATACATATATATATATATGTATATATAGTTCAGTCTCTTTAAGCTTCTATGTCTTCATTTATGAAGTACAAATACTGATAGGTTGTGAGTCGTAAGGAATAAGTGAAAGAAGGTGCACACTGGCTGTGGCATCAGGTCCAGTGCGTGCTCTGTTCTCCATAAATATCAGCTGTGTGATGCAGGTGGGGACACTGACAAGGTTGCGAGTGCTCAGTCTGGGTGCACACTGGGTGCCCTTTCAGCATTGGTGGAGGATAATATCCAAGGGAAGTGGCCTTTTCTGAAATGCAGAAATTTGCATTTCAGACATGAGCACCACTCTCTGTGCCGCACACTTGATCACCTGGGCTGCCCCCTTCTTTCTTTCTCCAATCATTATTCAGGTAATGTGGCCCGAAAGGCAACTTTCATTTGGGAATGAAGTACTGGTCCGACACTTCCATTACCTAGTTCTTAGTGGATAGTAAAGGTGTTGTCATCCACACAGCACCTCACCCGAGGCCAGTCTGAGGTCACAGGCCCCTTTGTGGAAGTCTTATCACAGAAATTAAGAAACCCAATCAGGCAACAGAGCTTTTAGCTCTGGAGAGATCAAAGTTCAAAAGTCCTGCTCTCCAAGACCTCTCTGAGTGTGTGTCAGGCAGCCTGCATTGACAGGCTTCCTGGCAAATGGTGCATGAATTCACCATTGTTGGTGCAGAGGAGAGGCCCTTGCAAAGTAATAAATCAGCCCGAAGTGTGTCTTCTCTTTGCCACCAGGGTTTGAGCAATGCACTAGCAATGCTTGTTTCTGAGCCAGACAGTGTTTGTGACAGAATGTGATTAAAAACTCAGCAGTGTTCACAAGGGAGAAAGGAGACCAGGGCAAGAATCCTCATGTCCTCAAGGGGAGCCATGGGAGAACAGACTCTGCACTGTGCCTGGGACTTACAGACAGTCACCAGAGAGACCTCTGCTCCTGACTCTCCGAGTCTCTCCACATTGTATGAAGGCATTTCCTGTCCAAAGCACAGACATGCTGTCAGATCTAACCACTGGGACAACACAGTAATCAGGCATGGCCTCAGGCTGTTCTGGTCATGGAAGCAGAAGAATGCCAGGATTTCAAAGCTATAGGCATCTCTAGAATATTTCATCTCACCGGATTTAACAAATGGGAAAATTAAGGTAAATACAAACACTGTAGGCCACATATCATTTGTGATGTTTAAATGATTTCCCAATCTGTCACTCACTAGAGATCCTTCAAACAGAAGCAAGTAAACATTTTCCAATGGGAGTGAGGTGGAGAGGACACAAAAATGGGTCTATCCAGTCTCATGAACCCCCAAAGGTAAATCTTTATTGAGTCTGTCAGAATATCTGCATATACCTCAGGTGATAATTCTGGGATCCTATGCAAATTTCATATATATGACCTAAGATAATTTGTTTTTCTAGAAACACACAACATCAAACTAGACTCAGAACAAGAGTCACAAAATGCCTGTTGCAGAAATAGGAACGTTTAGAACCACATGTTGTATTAGAAAGACTGTGAGGCTGACGTCCCAGAGACATGAGCACCACTCTCTATGCCGCACACTTGATCACCTGGGCTGCCCCCTTCTTTCTTTCTCCAATCCCCAATTTTCTTACTCCTCATGGAAGGTAGGGCCAGCCTTCCACGCTCTCGTGTGTTGACACACATGGTACATTGGGTTGGTCTTTGCAGAGTTCACTATACAAAGTTTTACCCAGCACTGTGTTGTTTTCTCTTCATTGATTTCAGCTCCCGAAACCTGTAAATCATATCAATTCATTCAGAAAGTACTTGTTGGTCCATACACATGCTCTGGACTCTGCCTGAAGGGAGGAAAATCTATAGTGTACAGTGTTTCGTGCTCCTGTGGTATCTGAATCCATACTCCAGGATGTGGTTGCAGTTGCCCAGGTGCAATTCAAGGAAGATCTATTTCCTTTAGGCCTGACACCAACTTTTCATGGTAAGGAACACATGTGTTCATGAATGTAGAGGTCTGTGGGAACCCACATGAAAGTCCTCATCCCTCAGTATTAGATAGGGAATGTGGTTATTCTTTCTATGACTGATACTGGGAGCCATAGAATTACTTTGGCCTGAGCTAACAACCAGGGGTCTATCTTCTATGTACCCTCTGTGGTGGCTGAAATGAGAAATGTCTCCCAAAGGCTCACTTGGTCCCCAGTAGGTGACACAGTTTGTGGAGGTTTAGGAGGTGGAGCCTTCCTGGAGGAAGTATGTCACTGAGGACAGGTTTTGGGAACACATAGACTCACCCTATTTCTAATTCATTCTGTCTGCTTTGCACTTGCAGTAAAGCATGTGAGTTCTCAATTTTCTACACCAGCCACCACGCCTGCCTGTGGCTGCCATGCTTCCTTGCCATGATGCAATTCATCCTTGTGGTACCTTAAGCCAAAATGAGCTCCTCCTTCCAGAAGTTGCTTTTGGTCATGGTGTTTTGTCATAGCAACAAAATGTAACTAAGACACTCTTGTTGCTGGAATGAAACAGATAGGAAGCAAAGCTGAGGCCAGAAAAACCCAAACTAGAGGCTCATGGTAATCCATAATGAGCATGCAAATAAAGGCAGTGGTAGATAACAAACTGAAAAAAGGATCCTGATGTGCAATTAATAAGTCTTGTTTTGCCTATGGACGAGGGTCAGGAAAAGAAAACAAAACTAAGCTGGAGAGATGGCTCAGTGGTTAAGAGCACTGGCTTCTTTTTCAGAGATCCTGAGTTCAATTCCCAGCAACCACATGGTGGCTCACAACCATCCACAACTGTGATCTGATGCCCTCTTCTGGTTGCAGATGATCATGCAGATAAAGCATCCATACATAAAATAAATAAATAAATCTTTTTTTTTTTAAAAAAGAAAGAAAGAAAAAGAAAACAAAACCAACTCTGTCTAGGGAGCTGGAAGGAAGAAGATGCCCTGAGCTGAGGATGAGGGGGTTTCAGTACATTTCTTTCAGCAGTTCCTTGAAGGTCTTTCCTTCTTACCCTTTCATATGTGCATTTTGAGGGCAGGCACTAAGAAACGACATAATAGCTCTCCCTACAATGGGTACTTTCTGGTTGACTCCTGGTGCTTTGGGTTTGGGGCAGTCACTGTGGAGGAGGTTCAGCAGGTAGGTAGAAACTCAAAAACAACATCCAGGATTGAAATGAGTGTGACAATATGATAGAGATCATGTTTGCCATTGTGGGTACATCAGGTTTTCAGAGAAAGACCTAAGATGTAGAGAAGAGAAGAGAGTGCTACTAGCCTACAGCTAAAAGGCAGGGGCGGAGCAAGCCTAAAGGAAGAAGAAGCAAGTAGGAAGGAAGTAGGAGCAAAAGCCTTATCCTACTGTGTCAACTTTAATTCATATTTTATTTCATTTCAGGCAGCAGGTGGAAGAGTGTTGCTGGGTGAGACATATTGGTAATCTAACAGCTTTTTAGTTTAATTTGTTTCTTTATTTATGGGATTTGATGCAGGATTTCTCTGTGTAGCCCTAGTTGTCCTGGAACTTGCTCTGTAGACCAAGCTGACCTCCAACTCAAAGATCTGTCTGCCTTCCTCTGTCTCCTGAGTGCTGGCACGAAAGGTGTGTGCTACCACTTCCAGACAGTGTAAAAGTTTTAATAATGACTTTGTGTTGTGCTGTGATCAGCTCATCTTGGAGGTCTACATGGAATTATTCAGGATTCATAAGGATGGTGCTGTAGCATGTTTCAGGGCTAGATCAGCATCTCCTGGCTGGACGATCTTGTCACAGTAGATCTCTTACAGAGAACATCTTAATTGGTGAAGTATGCCATCTCTCAAGAGAAGTTGAAGATGTGCAACCGTTGTGAAAGAGTGAAATCAAAGACAGCAAGGGAACTACTAACCAATGCCCTGCATGTATTCTGTGCACTGGTCAGTGTGCTGAAATGGCCTGCAGGCTGGACCCTCTTTTCAGTAATGATGGTATTTTCAGTACTCTTCTGCAAATCTTCTTCTAACCCCAGGTTACACTGACTCACTCGGGATGTGTTTCAGTTTTGATGGATCAGTTTTCAAACAGATATTTGCAGTTGGTGAAAAATAAAATCAGAGTTGATTTGTAGAATTTCTTGCTCTAACTAGATGCTGTATGTTTTCCAAAGGTCTGTGTGTTAAAAGCTTGGCCCCAGGGGTTGTAGAGGTGACAGAACCTAAAAAAAGTGGGGTCTATTAGGGGCTATTTGGGTCAAAGGAGATGTTCCCTTGAAGAGCACAGTGAGACCCTGGTCCTCTCTTCACTCTTTTATACTTCCTGGCTATGAGAGGAGTGAATTCACTCTGCCACAAGTTTCCACTATGTGTTGTTGCCTCACCATAGGCCAAAAAAACAACAGGGCCAATTGATCGTGGACTGAAAACTCAGAAACAATGAGGCCAAATAAATGTTTTCACTCCACAGTTATCTTAGGCATTTTGTCACAGTAACAGAAAACCAATTACATGATATTTGCCATATTTGATAAAAAAAAAATCTATACCAACAGAGTATGTTCTCTTTTTAAATTTACGGTTTCACTGATTACTCTTTCAGTTGATTTAAGAAATGTTTCAATGAATTCATTAATTTGTAATCAGTTGATCACTTTTTATTAACTAAGACCACATTCATTTTTATTTTTTATTTTTGCCATTCTCTGAACGCTTATATTCCTTTGAGTCCTAGTACAAGCAGAAGCCTGATGCTGTTTATTAGATCGTCACTATTTAAATACGTTGTGTTCATGACCCTTGAGATGCAAGCCTCTTTCATACAAAAACAAAAAACAAAAAACCCAAAAAAACAAAAAACAAAAATTACCGAATGGCCAAAAGACATCAGTTCATCTATTCAAAATAATATTTATATGTTCTTAAGAGTACTGGCCTGTTTTGTTTTACTTTAATCTATTTGTAGTCCATGTAACTACCACCACCTTATCCTCTATGAATTCGTTGTGACTATTGAGGGTTTCAATATGTTTCAGCTATCTGATGGTCTATCAACATTGCCTGTAATATTCAAAGCTGATTCAAAGCCCCCTTTTAAAAGACAAGTCACTTTAGAAAAGATTTAGTTATTTTATTTTATGTGTCTGTATGCGTGCCTGCATATATGTATGTGCACCATGTGTATGCAAGTGCACACAAGGACTAGTTAGTGTATTGGTGCTCCAGGAACTGACAAATGGTTGTGATCCATCACATGGGTGCTGGGAACTAAACTCAATCTTCTACAAGAACAACAAGTGCACTCAACTGCTGAGCTATCTCCCCAACCCCAAGTAAAGTCATTTTTAAACTTACACTATTATTTCCCAGTAAGTTTTCTTTTCATGATATGTGAACTTTGGAATAATCATTAAAAATATTGAAAATAGCTTCATCTTGAAGAATCATAGTATGAGTTCATCAAAATCTTAAATGACTACAATGATGTCCTGAGGTTCACAGATGTATAAATCACGGGCACCAAGTTTCAGATGAATATTTATAAGTAGCTCATCACAGAAACACGTCTCTTTTGGGCCATTGCTCTCTGTTGTTGGCACCTTGAAGGCTGCTCTGTGAAACCTCTAGATAGTCAAGCTCCTAGTGAGAACAAACAGTATAAATACAAAGACTCCTGACACCAATTAATCACTGCTTGTGGTGCGTCATGGTTATGCCTTACAAACAGGAAGGTCAATTAATTTGGCTTTAGGAGATTCTCATAAAAAGAATATGGGTGGTATCTTGGTAATTGTTCATGGAAAATTATCTAGTCAAAGGTCTATTTTAGCTAGATATTGGTGAGAAGTAAATCCTCTACTTATAGATCCAATGACTGGACATTTCCTTTCCTAAGAGTAACTCTAGACCCTCAGACTGAGAGCTTTGTCTAGCCTTACTCTACCCCAAAAACTCTGAGCACAAGATCACTTTATTTTTCAGCATACAGCATTCTCTATCTCTGTCCTTCTGTGTGAGTGAGTCATATAAGAATGTGAGACACTGTTCCCTACACCCTTTCTCTACTAGTAATCATGAAATAAGTCTTCTGCTATTTTATTTTGCTCTATTTGAAATATACACATCTTGCTTCTGTTTAAGAGGTCTCAGTATGGGGCCTGGGGGGACAGATCAGTCATTTAAGTGTGTTGTCTCACAGGTATGGTGACCTGAGCTGGGTATCCATCCCCCATCAAAAAATGCTTGGTTTGGTGGTGTGCCCCTGAAATCCCAGTACTAGTGTGCTGGAAATAGAAGAATCCTTGGTTAGCTAGTCTAGCCTAATTGGTGAACACTAGACCAATGGGAGGCCCTGTCTTAAATGGAGCAAATGGTATTTTTGAGAATAATATTGTACACACACACACACACACACACACACACACACACACACACATAATGCCCATATACATGAGAATGCCTGCATACTCCAGAAAAAAAAATCTCACTAAATTGGAACATGATGGGATGTTTTTCTCTGTCCTCTCAACTCTGGGACACTTCAACAATGGGATTATTGTCTGTGTGATAGATCAAAACTATGAGATATTCAACTTACTATGAGATATTACAAGGATATATTACAATTACCAGCTGCATTTTACATGCTTATAAGTTTGGAGTGAATCTGATTAAATATTTTTATTCATTGAAAGTTTTGGAAATGCATGTAAGAAAGATGTAAAAAAAGAAAATTAAAACAAAAAAAGCAAAAAACAAAACAAAAACAAAAACAAAAAACAACCCTAAAATGCTTTAGGGGCTGTGTATATCAGTGATAGGAAGCTAGCCTAGTATGCTTCATGGGTTGAATACTGAGCACTATAAACAAAAAAAAAATGAAGAAAATCACAAAAGTTCCTTCTAGTGAATAGTAGCAATTAAACATTTAAATGAGTATTTTGATGAATATTGTATTTAATTAGATAAGGAGATTGAAATTATAATCCCCCCTTTGGTTGTATAATTAATTAGTGGTATAGCCTGCAATCCTAGATTTTGAGTTTTTTTTAATGTGTTTGAGTGTACCATATGCCTGTTTGATGCCCATAGATTCCAGAAAGCACTAGATATCTTGGAACTATAGTTATAGATGGATGTGAGCTGTTGTGTAGGTGCTGGGAACCAAACCCAGGTCATCTGAAAGAGCAGTTGGTGTTCTTAACTGCTGAGCTATCTCTCTAGCTCCTTATCTTAAAGATGCCCCCCTGTTAAGGTTAGCAAGAACTGTACCAATGTACATATGGTATTCCCTTACTTTTAATCCTAAAAATTATCTATTTCTCTGCTTCAAATCCATGCCTGTGCCTCTGTGTATATTCATGATATACACATAAGTGTGTCTTATAATATTCAATAGCATTTCCCTTTCCCCACTGGCTGGGGAGTCAGATGACTTGCTGTATGAACTGTCACAGAGGAGAAATATTGAGCCTTGTCCCCAGAGTGAGAACAGCTGATATCAATAGAGTTGCTGAATGGATATGTCGTACTCTAAATTATATTGAAAGTCAAAATTTCCATCTGAAGAATATACATCTTTTTGTTTTGCTTGAGTATTTGTTTTTAAAAAAGAGGATCGTTCAAGAATAAATAAGCTAAGAATTGTAAAGGGATAACGTTTTTACTAAAAAATAGATTAGAAAGAGAATGCATGGTGTTAGTGTATCTAGTTCCTGCCCAGAAGGAAATGAAAATTCAACACTTTGGCAAGAGAAAGGCAAACTGCCCAGAGAAGATTTTGGGAATAAAGTTCAAAGAATTGCAAGGAGGCCTTCAGAGCAGAGCCTTACTTCACACAGTAGCACTTCTAAACCTGTCCCTGGGGCCCCAGATCCCTAATCACACTGAAGGGATAGAGTTGTAATGTCTGGATGAGGTGCCCACAGCAGGGGCAGAGGCCGTTCTGGAGTCTTGAGCATCTAAGACTCAATCATAGCTCCCAAGGATGGAGTGTTTAAGGCAAAGATACAATTTGTACCACAATAGATCAGTGTAACATGGCTGAGCATTGAAAGAAAAAAGATAGACGAGCATAACTTTAGCCAGTTGATGTTTAACAGAGGAATGAAAGCAACAATGGAGGAATGAAGATGTTCTCAAAAAAAGTATGGAAACAACTGGACATCCACATGTGAAAAGATGCATCTAAACACTGAACTTAAATTATCTCAGCAGAGACTCACTCCTCTTCCAGAGGATCCAGGTTCAGTTTCCCAGCACCCATGTCAGGTGGCTTATGACCACCTGTAACTTTAATGCCAGAGGACCAGATGGCATCTTCTGGCCTTCATGCACATATGTGGCATACATACACATAGACAGGAACCCATTAAAATAAAGAGTAAATCTTTTAAAAATATCTCAAAATGTGTTCTGTAGCAAATGTAAAACATGAAAGTACAAAATTCCTTAAAAAGTGGCATAGGAGAAGGCTTAGGGCTGCAGCTCAGTGGTAGAGGGCTTGCCTAGCATGCACAAGTTTTTAAATTCAATATTCAGTACTTCCAATAAAAATAATGTAAGAGAAAACCTTGAAGACCTTGGGTTTGCCAAAGACTTTTTACAGAGGACACCAAAATCACAATCCATGACAGAAAGAATTAATAAGCAAGACCTCATTAAAATTAAAAACCTCTGCTCTGTGAAAGACAAAGTCAAGAGAGTGGAAAAGCAAGTGCATCCTGGGAAAGAATATTTGCAGAGGACATCATCTGATAAAACACTATTATCTAAAACATACAAAGAGGGCTAAAAAGTCAACAAAAAAAGATAAATAATTTCATTAAAAATGGCTGAACCCTTTGACTGATACCTCATCAAAAAAAGATATTAAAATGGTAAGAAGACATGTGGGAAGGTGTTCTATGTCACACGCCATGAGGAATCACAACTAAAATGAGAGTGACATACATTACAGGCTACTAAGATCAGACTAGACTTCAAATGCTGGTGACGATATAAAAGAAATTTTATTCATGGCTGGTGGGAATCTAAGATGGAGTAGCCACTTTCAGAGTCTGTTGAACACTTTTTTACAGAACTAGACAAAGTCTTAGCATTTTATCTAACAATTGCATGTAGTAGTATTTGCCCTAGTGGGCTGAAAATTTATATCCATATAAGAACCTTCACGTGAACATTAATGGCAGCACTGATCATTGTTACCCAAACAAAGGGTCAGTCAAGGTGCCCTTCAAGAGGAGTCAGTCCTCCTGTGGTGCAATCAGACAATGGAACATCACTGTGTACTAGGAAGAAGTGAGCCACTGAGTCATGAAAAGATATGGAGGAGACTTAAAGCATATTAGTAGGAGAATGAAGTGAGCTGAAAAAGCTCTGTGCTGTATGTCTCCAACCTTTAGATATTCTGAAAAAGGCAAAACTATGGAGACAGGGGAGAGATCAGAGTTTAAGAAGAAGGAAGGGTGAGTAAATAGGGCCCATGGAGACTATCAGAACAGTGAAACTATCCTGTGTTATACAACAATGTTGGGGAAATGCCATTATACATTCATGAAAACCCATAGACTGTGATAGTGATGTGTCAATTCAGGTTCATCTATTGTAACAAAAGTGCTACTACTTCATCAGATGGGTCAGTGGGCCATGTGGTAAGTGTATACACACAGGAGTTAATATGGAAACTTCCTGAACTTTCTGACCAATGTTTTTTTGTGAAATTAAATCTGCACTCAGAAAATCTACTGAAAAGATGTTAAGAACAACAGTTATGCCAATGCACCCAGATGATCAGAGATGATCACAATGAGCAGCTCCCCAGAAGATCTCAGACAAACCACCCATTAACCTTAAGGTTAAATTTTCTTCTCCATCCTCACAGTCAGTTTCAGAATGTGGGTTATCTTTGAGAATAATAGATGGCAAGCAAGAGCAGAATTTGGAAAAGGACCTCTCAAATGGACTGATCAGTTACCTAGGAGACTTAATCTCCAACCAGAAGTGACTCCGTTTACTTTGTGTGTGCAAGGTCAGCTTTTTCTGGACTCAGATGTACTGGGGGCCCAAGAGCTGAAATATCAAGGAGAATACAGCTCTCCAGATATAAATAGTGTTCATCTGGGTCCCATCCTTCTGCATGTGCAAAGCTACTTAAACAGATTTATGTAAGTTGCATGTACAAATTGGATCTTAAAAAAATAATTCAGGAAAAACTGTACCAGGTTTATCTCCTCCCAGCAAATACCACTTGTTAAGCTGTACATGACAGGTGAGGCACCCTGATAACTCTCACAGGATGCATTGACCCCAACTCTACAGGATAAATTATCTACTTACCACTTGGTAGCAAATTGCATGATTTCCTTGTTTCTGATAGCTGAGAAGTATTCTATTGTGTAAATGTACCACAGTTTTTTTTGTTTTGTTTTTGTTTTTTTAATCCATTCTTCAGTTGAAGGACATCTTGGTTGTTTCCAGTTTGTAGCTATTACAAATAAAGATGCTATGAACATAGTTGAGGAGATGACCTTGTGGTTTGGTGAGGAATCTTTTGGATGTATACCCAGAAGTGATATGACTGGGTCTTGAGGTAGAGCTATTTCAAGTTTTCTAAGATATCATAAGACTGATTTCCACAGTGGTTGTACAAGTTTTTCACTACACTCAAAAAGCTCATCCTGAGTGAGCTAACACAGACCCAGGAAAATACACAGGGCCTCTACTCACTTATAACTGGACTTTAGCCATGCAGTACAGGATAACTATCCTATAACCAACAGTCCAAAAAGAATAGGAGCATGGTCTTTGTTACCTGTTAGTGAGTCACTTTGCCCTAGTGGAGCTGCCATGTAGGTCCCCAGTGCAAGAGGAAGCTCTTAGCCCTCATATGACTGAGTAACTGAGGAGGGCTGATATGTGGTGGCACTCCACACTGGAGAAGTAGGATAGGGGAAAGGGGGTAGAGGGTGGGATGGTGGGACCGAGAAAGGTGGAGGGATGGGGAATGTGATGGAGACATAACTTGAAGTAATAAATAAACATAATAAAAAATTATCTACTTTCCCATCAAACAAAATGCATGGTGAGCCTCAAAAGGAAGGCTGCCCAAAGTCAAATGCCACCAAGATTTGATGTCAAAAGACACATATGTCCCCAGATGAGTGAGCTCAGACCTAGAGAATTCCAGGATGGGGACCTGACATTGTCAAACCCACTCCTCTGAGAGATCACAGGGCATACTGGAGGGCAATGAATTGGAACCTATTTCCTTCTTCTTCTTGTCCATAGAGACTGGAAGATAGTGAGTCAGGGCCCCAGACTTCCTGCCTCTGTTTATGCTCAAGACAGATGCATGCAGGGCAACTTCAGGAGACTCTTTGTTTGGACCACAAAAAGATCTTTAGATTAGATTTAGGTAAACTAGAGCAGGCAGGTGGCTTGAGTCTTTGAGATGCAGGAATTGCTGCTGTGAGAGCAGTTGCTCTGAAGCTTGACCATTTAAATACTAACAAAAGGAGAGAGGGGAGAAAAACTCAGAAAACTCAGAAAGGGTATCAGTGAGCAAAGAAAACAGGATTGGCAAAGTGGTCATGAGAGGTGCAACCCCTCCCCTCTCTGGGGTGCCTCTTCAATCTTTTCACCTGAGAAGAGCCTGGGTACACAGACTACACTGCTGAGAGTAGGGCCAGAGCAACAGCAGCAAGGGCTGTTTAGAGATAGCAGGAAACACAAGACCAGGCTTGCACACTGCTAAGACAATCCCTTTTTATAATATCAATGTATGTCTGCTAGGTACAGGAGATGTTAGCAATGGCCACAGTGTCATCTCATGGTGTGACTGAGGATGACTGAACATGGTTGGAATTGGAGAGGGTGACAAATTAAGTGAAGCAATGTGGGATGATGGGTAATACTGATTGTCAATTTGACAGGACCTAGAATCACCTAGGTAACAAGGTTCTGGGAATGCTTGTGAGAGATCATCCAGATGAGGTTAACAGGTTAACAGGCCCCATGGGTTTGGGTTGGGGACCTGAATGGGATATAATTCATCTCTGTGCTTCCTGATACTGAAAAGAGGGAGAAGTCCAGAGGTCCAGTGACAAATCCCTCAAAATCCATTTTTGGGGTCCTGACATTAGGTTTGGTTTAAATCAACGGCAAGGCATATACATAACTAAGCAGTCCTGGCCAAGACTGTGTGAGAGTAGTTTCTCTGAAGCTTGACCATTTAAATACTGACAAAGGGAGAGAGGGGAGAAGAACTCAGAAAACTTGGAAAGGGTATCAGTGAGCAAAGGAAACAAGATTGGCAAAGTGGTCATGAGAGGTGCAACCCCTCCCCTCTCTGGGTTGCCTCTTCAGTCTTCTCACCTGAGATGTGGTTACAACCATCATCATTATCAGAAAACTGTGAAATGTCCTCCCTGGGACTAGCTTCTGGGGCTCCAATCTTTTTCTTCTCCCAGCACAAGACTTCTAGAGAATCTTAATTCCCTGGTGTCCATTATCTCAATAGTCTGATCACTGCAGAGAGGGAGTACAAGGGTCTCTTTTGAATATCTTCATTTCTGCTTGGAGAGTTATAGACATATCTGGGAAAATGCTAAAGATAAATTTCAGGATGACTGGCATATATCCAGAAGGGTTGGATCTCTAAGATCCCTAGCTTACCATTTTAAGGACATAAAATCAGGTGAATGAAGCTAATAAAGGGGAAAGATTTGATTTCAGTTGGGCTGGAAATGGGAAGAAAAAAGTTCTTCAAATCTCTTCTAGCAGTCTTATAAGCAGGAGGAGAAGAGGGGGAGGAGGGTGTTAGTGCAACTTTATGTAATTGTGTTAGTTTCACAGTTCACTTCTTGATCTGGCTATCATCGAAATAATTGAGACTCTATTATATTATTTGTTAAACAGGCTTTGAAACACAAAAACTGAGCAGTTACAACTCTATTCTTAACCCACTAAGCTAATCTGGCTTCCCCCCAGTGTAAATCTCAGAGATACTTGCACTTTGTGGCTTTCCTACTTCAGCTGAATCTCTTCTCCTAGTCTCTTCAGCCTCTGCCCCTCACTGAATCCCCCTCCTTCCTCTCTTAACTCCTCCTCTGAGAGGCAGGAAGTCCAGCCCTATTCTCTCCTCTGCTCGGTAATTGGCTGTAAGGTACTTTATTCGCACATCAGGGGACAATTGGGGAGCAGGGTTTACATAACATTGAGACATGAGATTCTCAGAACAAAAACTGAAACAGATATGGGGAGTGCAGAAATCAGTGTTTGAATTACACAATAACCTTATGCCAAAAGAGAACAGGAGGAGAAAAAGAGGAGGAAGAGGAGAAGAGGAAAGGAGAAGGAGAATGGGAGGAAGAGGAGAGGAAATAGATGAGAAGAGAAGAAGAGGAGGAGGAAGAGGACAGGAGGACAGAAGAAGAGAACGAGGAGGAGGGGAGGGAGAAGGAGAATGGGAGGATGAAGAGATGAAGTGGAGAAGAGGAGGAAAGGACAAGAAGAGGAGGAGGGAAAGAAAGAGGGAGTAAGAGAGGAAGGAATAGAAAGAGGGAAGGAGAGAGGGAGAAGTGCAAACAACAGCAGTTAGAAAATGTGCACATATCGTTTTAGGTTATTAAAACTGTTAAGTCAGAGGTGAACATCCCAGCCCCTATACACTTCCTAAAGAGGAAGTGTATCTTCCAGCATCAATGCACCATGCTGTCTTCATTCTCAGTGTGGGAACTCTGATACATTTTTATAGGAAGAAAATGTGTAGAGTGTGGTAATGAATGGGTCTCTGATTCTTGTGCCTTCACTTGGGCTCTTTCCCTGTTTGCCCTGTCAAACTTTGATGTGATAGCTTTTGTTTTAATATATTTCATTTTGTTATATTTTTTACATGAATGAATGAAAAACTAGCCACTAGGGCAAAGGTTAACAACGGAGCTGTCATTTATCCTGCTGGGAGAGAGAAAGTCAGTTTCCTACAGTGGGCTGACACTGGGTACATGAACCATTCCAGAGCAGGCTTCGTGTTCAGGAGGAGTTGTCCAACATGAAATGGACTCCACAGTTGTTGTTTTGTTTCATTTTGTTTGGTGTGTGTGTGTGTGTTTATTTGGTTACAGTTTTTACATTTTTTTCTTTTTGGCATTGTTTCATTTTGTTTTCTTTTCTTTTTTAACTTTAATTTTTATTTCTTCAAGTTACATCTCAATCGCAATCCCCTCCCTACTCCCCCCTCCGGTCCAACCCTCCCACCCTCTTCTGCCTCAACCCACCCATCCCCTTCCTTTTTTTTTAACTTAAGGTATATCTTTTTTCCCCAAAAAAGCTCCCCCTCTCAGTCCAACAAATGGCTCTTTCTCTTATAATAATAAATACAATACAACACAACAGAGGTAATTAGGCCACAGTTATGAGGGTTATATGGCTTAGCATACATTCCCAATGTCCAGTCCATATGTACTTGGCACCTGACTTTAACATTCTACTATCTAAACATCTCCATGAGTTTAAAGTTCTATATCTAACTCAGCTTTCATACTAACTTGCCTCATAATTTTAAAAATATCTTCTTAGATCCAGAATACCCTCTTGATTCCTAAACTACTCAAAATTTAACTATGAGACTCTAGCTATCTGTTCTTCAACAACCTCAGAGACCTGAGAGGGATAAATATCTCTGATTATATAGGAAGTGCAGGGCCTGCCGCTTCCAAAACTAAGAAATGACATACCAGTGGCTGCCTGGACAGTTCCCATTTTCTTTCCATACATTACAGCATCAATCTTCAGTCGTTTGGCCCCGTTTCTCTGACAGACATCGATTGTAGAGCAGGAATTATGAAGGACTTGCCTACCCTGTCTTGGCAGAGCTAGGCTGTCGAATTACCTGCTTCCAAGTTTTGTCCATTTGGACAGCATTCTGTCTACAGCTGAAGCAAGGAGTTCTTCCTGCCAAGAGATAAGCTTGCCACTAATTCAATCATCTCCCACTGGGGATTCTTCGATGCTCATCTTCTACTTGGAATAGAATAGGGGGTGCTGTCAGGAGTTGACATGTCTCAATATCAAAAAAATCTAAAGTTAAGAAAACATCTTTGAAAGCCATATTCTGCAGATCTCTTGAGGTTTTTGAAGAGGCCCTATATATCTCTTATATTAGGATAAGCAGATGTTGCTTGTCTCTTAGCAACTTGATTTCTGATTAGCTTAGAAAATAAGTACAATAGACTGTCATAGTACCTAACAAAATGACAGGCTTGCATGACTATTAGTTTGTGTTTCTTAATTATTCTATACAGTTTATGACAATTAGTAGCAAAAGGCTGAAAGTTCACATTTTGTTTTTTTTTTCTTTACCCCCTAAACCTTCCATCCCACTTCTCTGGAGTGGAGTGTCCCTATATAACAGTCCCTCACCCCAGTTCAGAGGTCACATGAGGGCCAAGAGCCTCCTCATACATTGGGGGGTCTATGAGGCAGTACAACCAGTGAAAAGTGTCTCATTGCCAGGGAGAGAGAACTGAAAAACAAACAAACAGACAGACAAACAGATAAAAAAGAATAAAAAGTAAAAAATCTATGTCCATGTTACCTTTGGTGTGTTGGTTGTAGTATCGATATCTTCTACTATATAGCTAAAATCCTACTATAAGTGAATAGATGCCATATACATCCTTCTGAGTCTGGGTTAGCTCACTCAGGATGAGCTTCTCTAGTTGCATCCATTTGGCTGCAAATTGCGTAATTTCATTGTTCCTGATAGCTGAATAATATTCCATTGTGTAGATGTACCACAGTTTTTTAATCCATTCTTCGGTTGAGGGACATATGGGTTGTTTCCAGTTTCTAGCTATTACAAATAAGGCTGCTATGAACATAGATGAGGAAACTTTCTTATGATTCTGTGAGGAGTCATTTGGATGTATACCCAGAAGTGGTATGGCTGGGTCCTGAGGCAGAGCTATTCCAAGTTTTCTAAGATATCACCAGACTGACCTCCATAGTGGTTGCACAAGCCTGCACTCCCACCAGCAATGGAGTAGGGTACCCCTTTCTCCACACCCTCACCAGCATGTGCTGTCATTTGAGCTTTTGATCTTAGCCATTCTGACAGGTGTGAGATGGAATCTCAGAGTCGTCTTGAGTTGCATTTCTCTGATGATTAAGGATGTTGAGCATTTCTTCAAGTGTCTCTCAGCCATTAGGGATTCCTCCTTTGTAAATTCTCTATTTAGCTCTGTCCCCCATTTTTTGATTGGATTATTTGATTTCTTGGCATTTAATTTCTTGAGTTCTTTGTAGATTTTGGATATTAGCCCTCTGTCAGATGTGGGGTTGGTAAAGATTTTCTCCCAGTCTGTAGGCTGCCTTTTTGCTCAAATGACAGCATCTTTTGCCTTACAGAAGCTTTTCAGTTTCATGAGGTCCCATTTATTGATTGTTGATCTCAAGTCCTGAGCTGTTGGTGTTCTGTTGAGGAAGTTGTCACCTGTGCCAATAAGTTCGAGGGTTTCTCCTACTTTTTCTTCTAGTAGATTTAGTGTGACTGGCCTTATGTTAAGGTCTTTGATGCACTAGGACTTAAGTGTTGTACAAGGTGATAAGTATGGGTCTAATTTCATTCTTTTACAAAAGGACATCCAGTTGGACCAGCACCAATTATTGAAGATGCTGTCCTTCTTCCATTGTGTGGTTTTGGTTCTTTGTCAATAATTAGGTGGCCATAAGTGTGTGGGTCTATTACTGGGTCTTCAATTTGATTCCATTGATCTACTGGTCTGTTTCTATACCAATACCATGCTGTTTTTACTACTATTGCTCTGTAGTACAGCTTGAAATCTGGGATGGTGATACCTCCAGATGTTTTTTTTTTTAATTGTACAGGATTGATTTACCTATTCTTGGCTTTTTGTTGTTTCATATGAAATTGAGACTAGCTCTTTCCAAGTCTATAAAGAATTGTGTTGGTATTTTGATAGGAACTGCATTGAATCTATATACTGCTTGTTGGTAGGATAGACATTTTTATTATGTTGATCCTACCTATCCATGAGCATGGGAGATCTTTCCATCTTCAAAAGGCCTCTTCCATTTGTTTCTTCAAGGGCTTGAAGTTCTTGTTGTACAGGTCCTTTACTTGCTTGGTTAGAGTTACCCCCAGGTATTTTATATTGTTTGTGGCTATTGTGAAGGGGTTGTTTCCCTTATTTCTTTCTCAGCCCATTTGTTTGTTGTATAAAGAAGGGCTTCTTTTTTTTTTTGAATTAATTTTATATCCAGCCATTTTGCTTAAGGTGTTTATCAGCTGTAAGAGTTCTCTGGTGAAATTTTTGGGGTCGCTTATGTATACTATCATATCATCTGCAAATAGGGATAATTTGACTTCTTCGTTTCCGATGTTTATACCCTTGATCTCCTTTAGTTGTCTTATTGCTCTAGAAAGAACTTCAAGTACTATATTGAAGAGATATGGTGAAAGTGGATATTCTTGTCTTGTCCCTGAGTTTAGAGGAAGTGCTTCAAGTTTCTCTCCATTTAATTTGATGTTGGCCACTGGCTTGCTCTATATTGCCTTTATTATTTCTAGGTACGGTCCTTGTATGCCCATTCTCTCCAGAACTTTTAGCATGAAGGGGTGTTGGATTTTGTCAAATGCTTTTTCTGCATCTGGCAAGATTATCATATTTTTTTCTTTCATCTTGTTTATATGGTGAATTACTTTATAGACTTTTGTATGTTTAACCATCCCAGCATTCCTGGGATGAAGCCTACTTGATCATGGTGTATGATACTTTTGATGTGTTCTTGAATTCGTTTTGCTAGTATTTTATTAAGTATTTTTGCATCTATGTTCATGAGGGAGATTGGTCTGAAGTTCTCTTTCTTTGTTGGGTCTTTATGTGGTTTAGAAATCAGGGTGACTGTGACCTCATAGAATGAGTTTGGCAATGTTCTTTCTGATTCTATTTGGTGAAAGAGTTTGAAGAGTACTGGTGTTAGCTCCTTTTTGAAGGTCCGGTAGAATTCTGTGCTAAAGCCATCTGGCTTTTTTGGTTGGGAGATTTTTAATGGCTGTTTCTATTTCCTTAGGGGTTATAGGACTGTTTAATCTGTTAATCTGATCTTGATTTAGCGTTGGTAGGTGGAATCTATCAAGAAAATTGTCCATTTTGGTTAAGTTTTCAAATTTGGTGGAGTATAGATTTTTAAAATAGGATCCAAATATTCTCTGGATTTCCTCAATGTCTGTTGTTATTTCTCCCTTTTCATTTCTGATTTTGTTGGTTTGGGTTTTATCCCTCTGTCTTTTAATTAATTTGGCTAAGGGTCTGTCTATTTTGTTGGTTTTCTCGAAGAACCAACTCTTGGTTTCATTGATTCTTTGTATAGTTCTTTTTGTTTCTAAGTTGTTGATTTCAGCCCTAATTTTGATGATTTCCTGCCTCTGCTCCTCTTGGGAGTGTTTGCTTCTTTTTTTTTCCAATTCACCCAGTTTAGCTGTTAATTCACTAATATGAGCTGTCACAATTTTCTTTTTGAAGGCATTTAGTGCTATGAACTTTCCTTGTAGCACAGCTTTCATTGTGTCCCATAGGTTTGGGTATGTTTTGTCTTCATTTTCGTTGGATTTTAAGAAGTCTTTAATTTCCTTCTTTATTTCTTCTCTGACCCAGTAGTCATCTAGTAAAGAGTTGTTCAATTTCCATGTGTGTGTAGGCTTTCTGTTGATTATTTTGCTGTTGAAATCCAGCTTTATTCCATGGTGGTCTGACAAGATACAAGGGGTTATTTCAATTTTCTTGTATCTGTTGAGGCTATCTTTGTGTCCAACTATATGGTCGATTTTGGAGAAGGTTCCGTGAGGTGCTGAGAAGAAGGTGTACTCTTTTATGTTTGGGTGAAACATTATGTAGATATCTGTTAGGTCCATTTGGTTCATGATCTCTGTTAGACTCATTATTTCTCTGTTTGGCTTCTGTCTTGATGATCTGTCCATTGTTGTGAGTGGGGTGTTGAAGTCTCCCACTATTAAAGTGTTTGGATCGATGTGTGATTTAAGTTTTAGAAGCATTTCTTTTATAAATGTAGTTGCCTTTGTATTTGGGGCATAGATGTTCAATATTGAGGTGTCCTCTTGATGAATATTTCCTTTAATGTCCTTCTCTGTCTTTTTTTATTAACTTCAATTGGAAGTTTATTTTGCTCGATATTAGGATGGCTACTCCAGCTTGCTTCCTGGGTCCATTCGCTTGGAAAACCTTTTCCCAGCCCTTTACTCTGAGATAGTGTCTATCTTCAATAGTGAGAAGTGTTTCTTGTATGCAGCACAAGTGTTTCTTGTGTTTACGGATCCAGTCTGTAAGTCTGTGTCTTTTTATTGGCGAGTTGAGTCCATTGATGTTGATGGATATTAGTGACCAGGGGTTGTTATTTCCCATTATTTTGGTATAGGTGGTCATCTTGTGCTTCTTTTTGTTTAGTTGCTGTGGAGATTTCTATTTCCTCTGTTATCTTGGTTATCTTCTTTGTTTTGGACTTTCCCTTCTAGGATCTTCTGTAGGGCTGGGTTTGTGGGTAGATATTGTTTAAATTTGATTTTGTCATGAAATATCTTGTTTTCTTCATCTATGTTGATAGAGAGTTTTACTGGGTATAGTAGTCTGGCTGGGCACCTATGTTCTCTCAGGGCTTGTAGGACATCTGTCCAGGCCCTTCTGGCTTTTAAGGTTTCTGAGGAGATGTCAGGTGTAATTCTGATAGGTCTGCCATTGTATGTGATTTGGCCTTTTTCTCTTATAGCTTTTAATATTCTTTCTTTGTTCTGTACATTTGGATTTTCAATTATTATGTGGCGAGAGGAGTTTCTTTTCTGATCTAATCTGTTTGGTGTTCTGTAAGCCTCTTGAAATTTTATTGGAATCTCTTTCTTTAGGTTTGGGAAGTTTTCTTCTATGATTTTGTTGAAGATATTTCCTGGACCCTGGAGTCGGGAGTCTTCTCTTTTCTCTACGCCTATGATTCTTAGGTTCTTTCTTTTCATTGAGTCTTTGATTTTGTGGGTGAGAGATTTTTTTAGCTTTCTCATTTTCTTTGGATGTTGTACTGATTTCTTCCTTCGAATCTTCCATGTCTAAGATCCTGTCTTCCATCTCTTGAATCCTATTTTTGGTACTCAAATCCATAGCTCCTGTTCTCTTCCCTTGATTCTCCATTTCCATTTTTAGCTCTGACTGTGTTTTCTTTATTGTTTTCATTTCCATTTTCAATTCTTGAATGGTTTTATTCGTTTTGTACATTTCCTGCTCCAATTTGCTTGTCTTTGCCTGGAAGTCTTCCATTGCCGTGTCTTTTTCCTGTTCAAGTTGAGCCACCTTGTTTTGGAGTTCTCTAATGATATTATCCATTGCTTTCATTTGTGAAATTGTGGCTTCTTTGAATTCCTTCATAGATTCAAGTTCTTCTTGAAGGGACTCTATCACTTTCCATAATGTAGAATTTTCATCATTTTCATGTGTTTCAGCTGTGGTGATGTGATCTTGGTTGGATGAAATAGCATAGCTTTCTTTTGTTCAAGTCATTCTGCCCTGATTTCTGTTTTTTCTGGGGCCTTTTGCCATTTGGAAGTTCTTAGCTGTCTGCTCCTGTTGTCTTCTGGACTTGGATCCAAAGGGGGAGCTTTGGTGTAGCAGTCGAATTGCCTGACTGCACTCCTGTAAGTTGAGTTTTTCAGCCCCGCCTCTCAGGTGGAGACCTCACTTATCCAGGGGATGGAGCTGTATACACTTAAGCTCTGGTTCCCTGCCGGAAGGGCCCATACTAGCAAAAAAGTCAGATAATAATAATAAAGGCCTCACAGTTTCCCATGATTGGATCCTGTGGTGGGTAAATCTGCCTTCACCCCCTGTAGCCTTGCCGCTCCCACAGCCCCGCTTATGTGTGTATGGAGCCTGCTCTGGAAACTGGCAAGTGGCATCACGGTCGACCAAGTTCCTGTACACCACAGTGGATCGCATTCTGCAGCGGGACGGGTACTCTGCAGCTGAGCCACGTGCACTTCCATGAGTCCACAACCCTTCGCCAGATACCCGTATTGCCTGTGCGGGACCTGGGGGCGCCCAGCAGTAGAGTATCCCTGTGTGCAGTCCATATCTGCCCGCTGTGTATTAGAGTGGATCTTACCTGGTGTCTCTCCTGGTGGGGGGTTCCCGATTCCCGGATTCAGCGGCTTCCATGCGTGTCTGAGAGTGGGAGGGAGCCTCCTTCCCAGGGACTTTTAATGGTCCCTGGGTATTTGGGTGAGACCCAGGGGGGTCGAGTCACTCAGATTTTTTCTGTACAGCGTCTTATAACATTTGTGGTTTTGTGGCTGTTTTCCCCAAGATTAAAATGTGTCCACGCCAGCCATCACCATCTTGGATCCCAATTTTGTTTTCTTTATTTGGGGCATTTTGTTGTTGTATTAGGTTTCAGTTTGTTTTTTGAGAAAGAACTTAAAAGTTGGGCAGACAGGTAGGGGAAGAGGATCGGGAAGAACTTGGAGGAGAGGAAGAATATGATCAAAATATATTTAAATTTAAGCATTATTTTAGACAATAAAAAATCAAAGAAAAAAAAGAAATGAAATGAACAAAAATGGTGCTGGAAGTTAGTTAAGTAGGTGTCTGATGTGCACAGACTTGAGGGATGACAAGTCCCAAATGCAGTTGTTAACCATAGCTCTTACCGTTAACAGCTATCTAAGAGAACTCCTAGAAGCTGAAGGCCTGATGGAGAACACTAGTGAAGGGCCTTAAGGAGGTCAGGGACAGAGAGGGGCAGACTTTCGAAACACTGAACATCTCCATACAACACTCGCTGGGGAGAGGAGGAGTCATGGGTTTTGTTCTGTCTTTGAGAAGGGTGTGATTGTCCTCAGGCACAGTTTCTTCTGGAAGAGCTGGGTAACAGATAAGCCACATGCCTAGCTTATTATAACGTTACTTACACTCCTGGTCTCTCTCTCCTCTGAGGTAACATGGGCTCTCTTGGGGCCCAGTTCTTGAACTAATCTCCATATGGGGTGGCATAAGTGAATGTGGGGGTCATGAGAAGTTTGGCAACAGTAAAAAGGTTTCTGAAAACACAATTCCAAATAAGATACAAAATGAATTTGAGTCATTTCTGACAGTGCTCTACCATTCGCATCATGTAACGTCACGATCTCCTTGGTTCTGAACATGCAATGTACACTTTGGGCTGGGCATTCAGTCACACAGAGTCGGGGACCACTGAAGCTCCTCGCTCAGATGTTTTAGATGACTATGTGTTAGGGACTTCAGGTCTTTACTGTGCATACAAAGTTTTCTGCTCTTACAGAAACATAACAGCTTAATTATAAACATGAAAGCCTTTCGCATCTTCCCACTACCATTCCTTAGCATGTAAATAACAAATTAGTGTATCTTTGGATTGGGTTGTGTTGGAATATTTAAATGAAAATTGGTGAGAAGGTCAGTGGGTAAAAGGCCTGCTACAAAGCTGGACAATCTGAATTTGATCCCTGGGATCCACATGGTGGAAGGAGAGAACAGATTTCTGCGAGTTGTCCTCTGACCTCTACAGTGGTCCTCTAACCTCTACATAGACATTGTACACATGCATACCTACACAAAAGGAATAAATGAAAGAATCATGTGATTTGAAAATTTAAATTGCTTAAGTTGCCAAATTTCATAAGAAAATAGTTTAATGAATTTTGGGTTGTGTCTTAGTTACTGTTCTATTGTTGTGAAAAGACACTATGACCAACATTACTAATGAAAGAAAGCATTTAATTGGGGTCTTCCTTTCAATACCTTTAAAAGGTTAATCCATGAACATCATGGTGGAAGCATGGCAGCAGGCAGGAAGGCATGGTGTTGGAGAAGTAGCTGAGATATTGCATCATGATAGCAGATGATAGGCAGAGAGACCAAACTGGACCTGGTATGGGCTCTTGAAATCTCAAAGTCCACCCCCAGTGACATACCTCCTCCAGCAAGGCCACATCCCCTAATCCTCCCCAAACAGTTCTACTAATTCAGAATCAAACATCCAAATATATAAGCTTATGAGGGTCATTCTTATTCAAACCACCACAATTTGGGATAAGCAATTTTTGGAATGACCCTAAACATACTTCTGTCTTTTGTTACTGTTACTGTGTGCTTATGTGAATCCGTGTTCTTAGGACTGACAACCATGAAACCAGAATATCGATCAGCTCTGAGCAGTATTGAAGATGTTGTGTCCTTTGGTGTGATGTTTAGCCAACATTTAATTCTTTATATGAAAGTAAACAAACATAGATATTTCATTAGCATGAAATTTGCATTATCCCTTGATAAATGATAAATTATATGTGCACCAAGAAATTGTTTCAAAACACATCTCTCTATGAATTTTTTATCAGTGGCTGTTTGACTTGTACACTTGTTTTGTATGCCTGCATTCCTGGGGCTGTGTAAAAATTTTCTTGGGTGAAAAGGAGTCACAGCTGTAAACAGTTTAAGAGACTCTGCTCTAGAGGATGAATAATCAGTAACCTTCATAGAGACACTGGAGAGACTTGCTTCAGTATCAACACCTGTGTCATCTTTTTGGTTGAACATATGACATGAGGTTGTAGCCAATTCTCTTAATTATGTGAGTTATCTGTGACATAGTATTTTGTAATCAAGCCACAGGTTTGACTCAAAGTGTATCAATTTCTCGCTTTCTCATAAGATTGTGCAAGATGGGGACATAGACGTTGTTCTTGGTCAGAAGGAATGCTTCATAGGCTTTTCCTTTGAGGATACATAACCCATTACAATGCTGACTTCTGAAATACTGCCCTGGAGATCACTGCTCCTCTAATTTCTGGGTGAATGCACCCCATCTTTCCTGACTCTGTTAGCTGTCAAGTACCAAGGGATCCAATATGATGTTCTGTGTGCATCATGATGACTGTATTCACTCTTAAACTCTAGTCAACCTGCACACAACTGAGGCCATAGCTTTTGGTGGTTGATGATCAAATTAGATTTACTGTTGAAGGAGCTATAGTGTTCCCTGGAGCAACATCCTCCCTTCATCTTAGCAAAGAATACATTGTCCTAGTTGTTACCCAATTGCCTTCCTCCCACTCTTCTCTGTCACTCTCTGCCTTGCTTTTGACTCAGAAGACTTACCCTATTAGACATGAATCCCCTAACACCGGAGGCCAGAGGAGAATGCATTCTAAGAGGAGAGATAGGGTAGAGAGGAAACAAGAGTTCTTTCCCACATGCTCCTTCATAGACAGAGGTGCTGAGCAAGGCCCTCCCCTTACCTCTCTGCAGCTCCTGCCATGGCTGCTCAGCCCCAGCTCCCAGTTCCCAGGCTGGGAACACCTTCCTGCATCGGTTGCCTCCTGGATCCCCTAACATCCTACTTAGTTCTCTCCCCACACTCTATTCACATCGAGTTGTCTGGTACCTTGCACCAGATGTAACCACTGTCACCTTAGTCTGTCTAGATTGTTACAGAAACAAACAAACAAACACAACAACAACAAAAACAACAATGGTCTGAGTGGCTTAACTGGGTAGACACTTAGGACCCTTAGCTCAATCCCCAAGGTCCACAAGATAGAAGAGAGAACTGACTCCTATAGGTTCTCCTCTGACTTTCTGACACACACTATGGCACAAGTGTTTATGCACACACACACACACACACACACACACACACACACACAAATAGATAAATAATAAAAACTTTTGAAAGATCTCCACATGTGAATGGACATGTGGGCATTAGCATCCAAGACCTTACCACTGTGGACAGGAAGTGTCAGGCACCGTCTCTCTAAGAATGGAAGTTCTATTCTTGCCAAACCCTTTTGGAATCTGGTATTTGAAAATGGATTCTTTCTCCAACCAGAAGAGTTTTTGAAAGAGTGTGAAGATAAGAAGAGAGGCAAACTGGCTGCATGCCACTGTTACAGTGGTGAGCTGGTGACAGGAGGGGAAGGATGAAGCTAAGAGAGAAATTGGTTTTTGAGATAGTTTTCAATCTTCTGTGATCCTCCAGGCTTGGGATTCACCTACCAGAGGCTTGCTTGCTTCATGTCCACCTCTCCTCTGACCTATTAATCTGTAGGACCACTGAAACCCTTACCAAAATGAACACATTAAAATTTATTTAATCTCTTTGGCATGGCATTTACCTTTAAAAGTAACAAAAACACCTCAAGTCATGAAACACGCCCATTCGTTAAGAGATGAACATTCTTTTGATTCAACTCAGATTTTGGAATTAAAATGAGCCCTGGGATATTTTACAAAAGAATCAGTTGGTAATTTTGAGGCATCACAGAAACCATGGGCATATGCTTGAGGATATATATTTGAACATATCCATTCACAGAGGCATCATCTTAGTATGAATTTCACAAATCTATTACATCCCATCTTCATTGATTGAATCCATGTCTTTCTGTTCCAGGCCACCTCTGTGACCATATGGTCTGCCTTTGGTTATCGAATCTCATTCCATGGGCAGTTTTGGGGATCATTGCCTTGGGAGTGTTGATAGTTACATAATATTCCCTCCAGTAAATGTCTTGCCATGCAGCCTTTAAAGAGACCTTGACTGACTGGCTGCATTCCAGGGGCACAGCGCACAGCAGTGAGATGGTGACAGGGGGCGTGGGGGAGGGATGAAACTGAGATGGTACCTCATGGTGTAGCCTGAGAAAAGGTGGTTATGAAAACTAGGTTAGGTCGTAGAGAAGTGAACATACTGGACTTGAAAAAAAAAATAGATTCCCCCCCCCCCCAGATAATCAAGAAAATCAGATCTGACTTCAATCATTACATCTTTTTTGTTTTATTTACCTAACACTTAATTCTGATGTGAGAGCCAAGTATATGTATGTGGTCCATACTGGAGATGGGTCAAGAAGCTAAGAAGAGTTAAGTGGGGAAACTCATCATTGACAGGACAGCTGTCAATACGAGGCTGAGGACTCGCCATATGGCAGAGGATATGCACTTTTGATCAGCGGACAGAATTAACAGGGTGACAGATTTGGGCTCAATCACAGGGACATTTTCAAATCATCCCAACTGTCACATAGTAGAATGGGTGATGTGAGGGATGCTGAGACCCCTGTACAGTGGACATGTGCCGGCTGGCATGCCATCTGCCAGAGATGCCATCAAACCTGACGACTTGCTTCGAAAATAGCATTTTGTAATGGTTATTAGATAGAACATGTCCACCAGAGACTATTTAGAAAATAAAGCATTACCAAGAAACCAGGGCTCATTCTGAATCCCACATCCACAGGTAAGCATGGCCACACTTCCATGCATTTTCATCTGGTTCTCTTTCTCAGCTCTTAAAGCTGTATGTTTAAAAGTTTGTAAAAACTTGATTGTGGCATATGCCATAAACTTACATTAAATACACCTGTACTACAAATATATTTTAATAATTTTTTTTATAATAAAAATAATATATTTTATGTTTTGCTATGTTATTAAATAATATTCAGAAGTAGGACTTCAGTATTTTGTATGAACTTGTCCTTGGGTAAAAATGTCTAGTGTTGCCCCCGACAAATGCTTGGTCAAATAATTTAAATCTGTATATTTTATCTCTTTTAGGAAAAAATCTTAGGCATGAAATTCTGGCTCAGAAAACACATGAATTTTCTTGTTTGGATTTCAGTAGTGCTGTGGATCAATAACCCAGGGCCTCACCTAAGCTGGGAAACTGCTTTGCTGCTTAGATGTATCTCCACCTTGAGGGCATGGGCATTTACAGGGCTCGACATGGATGAGGGCTCTTAAAAATATGCATCAGTTTGAAGTGTCTAAAGCAGCTTATAGGAATCTGTTTTATTATTATACATGTTTTATATTTAAAGATTTACTCATTGGAGAGCTGAATTTATATTTTATTATTTGATAAAATGAACTTTTGTTATTATTAATGTTTTTGAACAGTTTTTTGTTTTAATTATCAGTTTTCTCTCATTAGCTCCTTAGCCTTTAGAGTCCCTTATTTTCTTTATTGGTATCTGACATCATTATGTAAGATTACTTTATGTTATGTCATTATATGTCGTTACATGTATATGTATGTAAACACTAACATAAATGTTTTTAAATTTTTACATTATGCAAATCTCCTATCTTATTTTAAAACTTATACTTTTTTTACTTTTTAAAAACCAAAATGTGAAATAAATATTTCACTAATCTCTAGTTCTTTCTTGTATCTGGAGGTTTAATACGTAAAATATATGCTATGCTATTCTATTATATGTATTATTATATGCAGTAAATTATAATAAATTACTTTAAAATATATAACATAAAGTAATAACCTATCTATATTTTACTTTTTTTCTTCCAAAGTTTATAATATGAAAAGTAAATTCATTCTTTTTTTGCAATATTATCATACTTGGTCTCATTTCTTACATATTTTTATGTCACAGTTACCTATTTTTCTTCTAATATGTTAGTAGCCAAATGTTTTAATTTTATTAGTAGTTAATATTATATTTTGTAGCATTACAACAATAAAATGAAATGTATTTCTATTAGTAAGATTTTTTTTTAATCTCATTGCCTTCTGGTTCTCTTTTTCTTTCTCTCCATCTTTCCTTCTTTTCCTCTTAATTCTTAGGTTGGGATTATTGAATATTGGGCATCTCTTGGCAGTGTAGTACAGTGGTTAGCTGAGGACTAAAAAGACTGACTTTGCAGATTTGAATCTTAGTTCTATTACATAACTACATAAGTCTGTTACCTATGTAATCTCTCTGTGCCTCAGTTTCCCTGTCTCTAAAATGGAGATATGTAAGTATCTTCTTCAGAAGGTTTCTGGGAGGAGGAACTTTCTAATACAACCCAAGCACACCTGCCCAGGAGTGGCAGCACCCACAATGGGCTGGACGTTCTTACATCAGTCATTAATCAATAAAATGCCCCAGTCTTGCTTATGGGCCAATTTGATGGAGACAGTGTCTCTATTGAAGTTCCCTCTTCCCAGATGACCCCAGCTTGTGTAAAACTGACAAAAAAAAAAGTCAAAATCCAGTCAGGACACATATTATTTTTAAAAATTGAGTTCAATCAGTTGAAAGCTCTATGAGCAATAACTGAGATTTCTTAGGGAAGAAATGGTTCTGTCTCAAGAGTGAAGCAGAGAATCCTGACCAAGTTTCCATCCTGTTCATTTGTTGTCAGGATGGAAGACTTGCCATCCCCATGGCAACAGGAATTAATAAATCCTCTTAAAAATTCAGTCTCTCTCTCTCTTTCTCTCCCTGTCCTTCCCTCCCTCCTTTCTTCTCCCTCCTTCCCTCTCCTCTCCCTCACTTCTCCACCTCTTCGTTCCTCCTATATGAGTTTCTCACTTTTGCTTACTGTTCATCAGGCTAAACTACTTCCCAGCATGGATGATCATGAAGAACACAGGTGGGAGAGTACAGAACCCTTATGTGTTAGCAGAGTATTCACTGGTGACCTCATGCACTCCCATAAAGTACCCAACTACTCACACACCCTTTCCTTTTTCTTTATCATCTAATGTTTTTTATAAACATGGCCTTTTTCCCTGTTTGATTATGCTTAGATTTTTAAAAGTGATATGTGATGAATGTGAGCTAGAGCAGAGCAAGGCTCGCTGTGCAGTCCTTCCTCCTGAAGTAGTGTTTTTCACAGTCAGGATGGATGCTGGATGTGCTGAGGAGGGACAGGAAGGCAGGTCTCTGTGAGTTTGAGATTAGCCTGGGCTGTATGGTGAGTTACAGGCCAGCCAGGGATACAGGCCCTGTCTCAAAACATAGAGATGATATATTATAGATAGATGATAGATAGATAGATAGATAGATAGATAGATAGATAGATAGATGATAGATAGATAGATAGATAGATGACAGATAGATGATAGATAGATAGATACTGACAGATACACAGACATAAAAATTAGTAACTGTAAAAGTTAAGCCACAGCACTTGCAAACACATACATCTCACACTTATAAGTATTTCTAATGTTTTCTTCATCAAACTAAGCTTTTCAAATACAGATTGCATTACCAAGATGAAATTGTTCTTTATAAATTGAAGGCAAACCAAATTTTTCTTGTACCCTCGATAAGTTCTCAAAATGCCACATGTGAAATGTTTTATATTTTACCATCAGGGTTTTTAAGATGATCTTGGCTTTCATGTATTTCAGTGGGCTGACTGTTCTTAGCCAGTGTGCTTCTGATTGCTGGGAGTTATGTTTTGACGACCAAGTTGTCATGTACATCTTCCTTGCACATTTTATTTTAAGAGAACGAAAATAACGTTCATACTCTTTTTTACATCCATTTGTCAACACAGATACTAGAGTTTTGCTTTCAAGACAAAATTGTATGAAGTTTGGTGGAACTTACATTAGAGATTTGGCTTTTTCACAAGACATTGACACAACAAAACAATAGCTAGTGCTTTTTATGAGAGGACGGTGGGACTCCCAAACTATTCCCATGAAAGTCACCTTTAAAGGAGGAAGTCATACGAAGACCATTTTCAAAGAATCAAGAGTTCAAAATAAGCATTTGTGCATTTTTGTCCAAATAGTCCCTGGGATGTAGCCATTTTGAAGGTGAATTTGATGTGCCACTCATGACAGTGTCTGCGGCCCAGTTATTTGGTTAGACACTAACTAAGGTGTCATTGTGAGGGTGTTAATGGATGAAATGTACATTTGAACAGATTGCCCTCCTTCACACGAGTCTCACCTAATCATTTTAGTAGTTCCAAGGGCTGACTGAAACATGGGGAATATGTGCCAATAGATTGTTTCTAAAGTTGAACTTCAGTTTAGACTCTTGTCTCCAATCTGCCTACCCACCGCATAGGGGCTTGACAGCTTCTGTAGTTGCAAAAGTCAATTTCCTAAAACAAATCTTTCTGTCTACAAATGTATCCTGTCGATTCTGTTTCTCTGGAGAAAACTGACCTGTATAGATACACATCTACAATGAGGGACCGTAATTAAGTGTGCAAATTAAAATAAGGATGAAGATATGGTCAGAGAGAAGGCAGACAGTACTGGTTAATAAGTTAAGGACAAATGAGTTGAAAGAGAACATTAAAGTGATATAAGGAGAACATGAGAAGAGAAACGGATGCTTTGTGAGCCAGCCTTGAGGATGGACACATAGCCTATGATAGCATTGATGGAGGGATCCTAAATACACATTATAAGGAGAACATGAGAAGAGAAATGGATGCTTTGTGAGCCAGCCTTGAGGATGGACACATAGCCTATGGTAGCATTGATGGAGGGATCCTAAATACACATGAATCAAAGTGGAAGCCAAGCATGAAAATGCTAGATAAAGGTCCTACCCTATTGCACTGCAATTCAGTAATAATGGTTGAAGTTTGAAACTCCTGGTCATATTATCAAAGACAGTGGGGGAAGGGGCATATAGGAAATTTAAATTTGAATAAGAAAAATGCAGGACAGATGAATCACCTAAAGATGGCTTTTGAACATGTAGGTCACTAGAAAAGGTAAAAAAAATAGGATGCACAATTTTTAAAATACAGATAAATGGAAGAAAGCTCATTTAGAAGAATAAGGGAAACATGGTTCTGAAACCACATGAGCAGAGAAGGTAACAAGGAACACAGACCCACATGGTAGATGTTAGCATAGGAACAATGGAAGGGACACTTGATCTCAGTTATACAAACTACATCAAAGGGGCTATGGCTTCCCATCCAAACAGACTGTTTCCTGTGTAATGGAAAACATAATTTTCTGTGGTTTAGGAGAAAGATATATAAACCCCAAAACAGAGAATATAAGAACATAAAAGGAAAAGCAAGGATTAAAGACATAAATGTGAGAGAATTAGACTAACAACTGAAGCAATAGAGAATTTAAGACAATCATCCATTGCAAGACAAAAATGCTAACACAAAATACAAATTTATGTAAGTTCATTTATTCTCCTAAGAACAAGAGAGACACAGAGAAATTGGTTAATGGGGGAATGAATGGCAGAGACCCAAGTAGGGCAGAAGGAGGCTGAGGCATGGAACAGATCTGAAGTGCAGAGAAACCCAGTGGAAGAGGACCCAGGGATCCTCTCCGTCTCAGGCAAATCCCTGAGCAAACATTTCTAGTATCCCATAAAGCTTTGTGACTATTTTGGGCTCCTCTTATGTGATTTAAGCAAGTTTCATCTCTAAATAGATCAATAACAAATAACTTATTTTTGCCTGCACACAACCTTTTTTAAATTTTCAAATATAAACTTTATAAGTCAAATATTACCTACGACCTGTATAAAAATAATTGCTTCTGCCTTAGTAAGGAATACCACAGATAAAGTGACAAGGCAACTCATAGACACTGGGAGTACACATTTACGCCAGAGAGAAAATACAGGATGTACAATAGGAAGATGGGAATGGACAAATGAAAAATTATAGAAGGAGACTTTAAGAGATGTTTAATGCCACCAGAAATTTAACTTAATTTTGATACTCTAATAATGTATTTTTATTTTTGGTAGACACTATTGTTCACATTTGGGAGCACAGTATGACATTTTGCCACAACCATCACCTCAAACATTACCATTTCTTTCTGTTGGAAACACCCCAATCCCTCTCTATCATCTATTTTGCAGTGCACAATTACCTGCTGTCAGCTACAGTTCCCTTACTTTATACAGATCATTAGAAATTGTGGAAGACACCAGAGTATTGAAGACCTCTACATTGACCTGAATAGGAAATGTCACCCATTGTAGTGGGGTTTGATCATGTAGTCTCCAGTTGGTGGCACTGTTTGGGGAAGTCTATGTAGCACAGCCTTGCATACTTGGAAGAAATATGTAGATGGGGTTGGGTTTGAGAGCTTAAAGCCTTGTCACTTCCAGTTCACTCTGCTTCATGCTTGTGGTAAAAGATGAGATCTCTCAGCTCCTCCTCAACATATGGAGGAAATAAATACTCTCAAACCATAAGTCCAAATAAACTCTTCCTTCTACAAGTTTCCTTGGTCATGGTGATTTATCACAGTGATGGAAAAATAAGTAATATAACCTCCCATGCTCTAGGATTGATAATGTGAAATTTTCTATCCTTCCGGAAGCAATCTACACTTTCAGTGCAACCCCATCAAATTTCCAACACAGTTCCTTAAGAAAATCGAAAATAATTCTTAAAATTCATATAGAACTACAAAAATACCCAGGGTATCCCAAAACAATCTTAAACAATAAAAATATTGCAAGAAATATCACCTACCATCTCTGATACCAAGTTATACTATGGAACTATAGTAATAAAAGCATCATGGGATTTGGCATAAAAAAACTGACCAGTGAGATAGATTTAAGGACCCAGATAGAAGCCTATGATCCAACATCCATCTGAGTTTTAACAGAGGCCAAAAATACACATTGACAGAAAGATGATTAATTCATCTCTCAATACTCATCGGGGAAGCTTATTTTTGTAGTAAATGGCAATTAATATAGAGATGCACAACTAGTCAGTGCAGATAATAAATGACTATGAATAACTCCACCTGAAATGGGATAATGGGACATCTGTACCTGGCCTCCTCCCTCCAAGGCTCAGAACTCACAGTAGAGGAGAGACCAGAAAGATTGTAAGAGTCAGAAATAGTGGACATCTGTGGTGACGTGGTGCTTGCTGGACGTGAAAGCAGTTCCACTTATGAACTAACAGCAGCCAACTTCATGCATATGATCTGCACAAGAGCAAGCCAGCCAAAGTCCCAGCATGGGTGGAGGAGGAGTTCATGAAGTCTCTCTTCTATCTATGGAGCTATGAGCAACTGATGGCTTGCCAGTGGATGGAGATTCAATTTTCTCCAGAGGTGCCACCTCTAAGAGGTTACTCATGCTTGGGAGGATGGCCCTGTACCCATGTAATAAAGGGAGTACTGAGTGGTCTCTGAGTTTTTAAAGAAAAAGGAATACAAGAAATTGGGAGTGAGAAAACAAAGGGGGAGGAATAGGGAGGAATTGGTGGGAAGGGAAAGGTGGTAGATTTTACCAAAACACCTTATGCATGTGTGAAATTCTCAATTAATAAAAACAAAGAAAAAAAAAGGAAATTGTTTCCTAATCCAACTGTACCTTGTCCATGCTGGTTCTTCTCTCTGATTCCTCTCACCCACACCTTTCCTAGGTCCTGGTATGAGATTTCATTTTACACATAGCAAGTCAGTTAAAGGGAAAGTAAACTGTTATCTTTTGTTGGCAAACACACTAAAAGTAACAGTGCTGTGGGCACATGTTTTGAGATTGCAGATGTATAATGACTCTTTCAGGAAGGTGCACTTGATAAGGGAGTCTCTCAACTATGAAGATTTTACCCCCAAAGGACATTTAACTGCTTGGAGGCATTTTTAGGTTGTCACAATTAGGATATTGTTGGCTGCTGCTGGGTGGAACCAAAGATGGAGGTTAAATGTCTGTCATGTCTAGAATAGTCCTGAACAAACAGCTGTCCATGTATCTTAAGAATTCTGTCCCAAAAAAAGTTTTAGCAAAGGTGTGGAAAGGAACTTGACAGCTGTAGTTTCTCACAAAGTTGTTTGTGCTACAGAGTCTAACACACTGGGTCTAATATGAAGTAAATAATGCATGTCATATGATAGATACACATTAAATTGTGTGGTGATTCATGGAAAAAAAGAACACACAATAATGCAAAAAGACATTAAACCAGACAGGATGGCATATAACAGTAATCCTAGTGACTTAAGAGGTACAGGCAGGGGGATCCAAATATCAGAGGTTGTCTTCAGCTACAGAGTGAGTCATTGCCAGACAGATCTTTCCAATACACAAAAACAAACAAACAAACAAACATCTTAAAGGACCATTGAGTCAGGAAAGGTAAGAAATAGAATTAAATCAGTAACTCAGTAAAATGTGAATGTAACATGCACACACAATGCAGTGACATATTTTACAAGATTATATCATTTCCAAAAAAGAGAAGAATGAAGGAGCATGTTGGAAATAAACTAGATAAATGCAAATTAGCTTAAAGAAGAGAGCCTGTCTTGTTATAATAATAATGTTGCCTCATGAAACAAAGAGTGTAATTAACTCAGCCCCTTGGCACTGAAGTAAAAAACAAATAACCAGGATCTGGAGAAATAACACAGAGGTAAGACCAGTGACTGTTCTTCCAGAGGACCCAGGTTCGATTCCCATCACCCACATTTATAAATAGGGGATCTGATGTCCTCTTCTGGTCTCTATGGGTACCACGTGTGGTACATAGATATACACACAAGCAAAACACCCATACACATAAAATAAATAAACAAATAACAAATATTTTATTGAACTTCTTCTATGGAGAATGTTAGTTTTTCAAGTGATCATTAAGCATTAATAAAGCATTTGAAGGTACAATATGTTATGAAGAAAATCTGTATACATTTGAAAAATAAGAACTAAAAATAAGTAACACATTAATAAACATTAAGAATTTAAAAGTAGGTTAAATCAATGTCGTTTTGACTCTTAAATGAAAAGCACTTACGTTGTTCCTGTACCAGAGAAAAAAAGAAAAGCAATCACACACTAAGCTGACAACAAGGACAAAGGAAATTTTGCATCAAAAACTTATTAAATGTACTCAAATTTTATTCAATATAAAATTCATAAGACCTCTACTGCTTGTGCTATTAAACATGAAAGATTATAAATATTTGATCTAAGCAGTCACCTCAAAATATTGAGAAAATAATTTCAAAATAAATCCAAGAAAAGTAGGAGGGAGGGACGTAAGTTGAAGAATTCAATATTAAGTCATCTGAAAACAGAAGACAAACCTGTTTTCTGAAAATTAAGAAAAAGAAGAGAAAAGAACAGTCAGTAGTAAGAGGAATAGAAAATACTTATCTGAGTTGCTCAGGCTGAGAACCTGGATAGAAAGCTTTCTTGCCTATCCTGGAGAAAAAAGAATGGCATTACTGGGCAGCAGAATGGCATAATAAAAGGGTACAGTTCACCAGACCTCCTGTTGGAAATCAGCTCAGACCCACCTATTATCCTCTGTGCACCTGCACTCCAGGCCTAACACCAGCAAGGGAGGCAGGCTCTGGCCAGCTGGCCTCCACTGTTCTCAAGTCAGCCCACTGTGTCCAGGATCTGTCTGGGTTTGATTGCCCCTCTCCTATTGCAGTTCTTTACAAGCCCTTACTGCAGAGCAGTCTGATTATTGGGATATACACCCACAAGTCTGTGCTGGCTTGGGAGCTCTGCAATGCCAGCACATCCTTGTCATTGCCTCCAACTAGAGCCTGCTTGCACTGGAAGAAGTGTGGTCCACGGATATGCCTGGCCAAACCCATTTATCCCCCTTGCATGCAAGAGACAGCCTTCCTTGGTTTGAGGTGCTGGGGGTGGTACCATTCCCACCGTGTTTGAAAAATATGCATCTTCCTTCTAGATTATATTAGAAGTTTTCTTATATTAATAGCCTATAACCTCATATGGAAGATTTTTTAATTGCCACTTATTTCCCTAAAAATAACAACTTGCCAATTTCACTTCAAAACTATTTTCATTTTTTAAAAACCAATGGTACAGACATACACAAGGAGGAGCGTTAATAACTTTCCTCCATACACACTAATTTTACCCAGCCTCCTCCACAAAACTGACTCATGCTTACAATCTGGAGTGTATGTTTCCATAGTTCCCTGTCTGTTCACACATGGTTTATGTTAAACATTTAAAAACACTATTCCTCATATTTTTGTGTTGACTGTAAATCAGCTTCCTATCTGGACTTCCTTCTCTACACAGTTAATTTGGGGGCAATGAGGAGAGACCTCCCCAAAGAAGGTGTAGCTGTGCAACCAAACTCGGGCACAAGAGGCCATGCTCCAGTTTTTATGCAAAGTCTTTCATCACTGGGCTTGTGGCAAATTATGTATTGCTGGTGTTTGGTTGTTTTTGTACTGCTGAGTCCAAGGGGCCTGACAGATACAGCTCAAAGGAGGAAAAGTTTACTTTAGTTCATGGTCTGGAGGGATTTTAGTCCATTGTGGCAGTAAAGTCAGAAACTGACGTGTTCTATGTATAGAGTTGGGAAATGAGGTTGTCTCTTATTTGCATGATACCAGCTGTATTCCTTACTTTTTTGCTGTGATAAAATACCACGACCAAAGGCAATTTAAGGAAAGAATAGTTTATTTGGGCTATGGCTTCAGAGGAAGAATTCATATCGTGGGGAGGTGCGGCAGCAAGTGGCCGAAGCAGGAAGCTCACAGACCAAACCAATCTAAAACAAGCAGAGAGAGCAAACTGGAAATGGGTGGAGACTGTAAGCCCTCAAAGCCCTTTCCCAGTGATGAGCTTCCTCCTGCAAGGCTGGACCTCCCCATCACCTCCTGAAACAGGGTTACCAACTGGGGACCAAGGGTTCAGAAGCCTGAGCCTGGGAGAGACATTTCTCATTCAAACCACCATACCTTCCAAGAAGCCGAGGGCACAATCCAGCAGCAGGGACAGGTGTCACCTTCAAAGGTGGACCCTCACTGATCAACCCTCTTCCACCAGCTGGGCCCTGTCTCCTAACGGCTCTAAAGCTTGGGAACAGAACTGAAAACATAAGCCTGTGGAAGACATATTCAATTTAAATTGTAACAGCTGGGGGTGGGGGTGGGGCAGGTCATGTAGAGGAGTCTGGGACAGATCTGTTTTTTGACTACTATGAGAGTCAAAAGGAGACTTTTTTCCTTCTTCAGAAAATGCTACAGTGCTAAAGATAATAATCTGCCCATGGGGTAGTAATAAGTTGATATATGGCTTCTAGTTAATATTAAATCATAAGCAAAATATTCACGATGAAAGCAATGGTCACCCTTTGAACACCTAAGAATGGCTGGTGTAGGGCATCATGGCCTTTCTGCATACTCTCAGATGCAGAGGCATATGGCTTTGAGTTCTGCAGAACCAAGAATAATATTTCAAGCTGATTTCCCCTGCACTCCTCCTCCCCCCTACTGCTCTGATCGCTCCAGTACAATCACTCCAATTCAGGCTTGATATTTGCTGAAGCTTATTTATCCCCCATGGCTTGAAACCAAATTACAGAAGGATAGGATAGCTTCACTCCATGCTAGTCTGGACAGGTACAAATATTTGAAAGGCCCCTTTGTATGTCTATTCCAAACACATGGAAGGGATGTGAGCTAGTGGGGCTTGGAAATGTCAATGAATACAATTGTCTGTCTGCCCAAAGGACTTGCTTCCCAAGCATGTTGAGAAGTGGAGAGGTGCTCTGTGACTTATCAGCAAAGGAGTGTCCATGGCAACCAGCCCTAGGTTTCCTTGGAGATGCTGTGGATTGGCTGGAAGCCAGCGCAGGAAGTGCATTGGAATGGGGTCCAGGAAAGAACAATGACACAATATTTGCCTGGAGAGAGATTGTGTCAGACACAAGCTTCACATAATAAATGGTGGTGAGCCTCCATTCCCACAGAGCATGCAGGACACACATCTGTGCTGATGGTCCTATGAAAGAAGATCAGGGAGACCAAACTTAATGATAAAGCTTTCCACTACCATGGCATGGAGGCCACCTTATAGTTGGCACTGACCAATTAAATAAGAATCTTCAAAAAACGCAAAGGGGAAACACATAGCCAGAGTATTAAATATAACCCACCATTGTAGTCTTGATATCTGTGCTTATAATTTAGTCTGGTTCTTATCCTTTCCTAAGAAAGAAAGCCTTTTTATTTTCATCCTTATGTCTTATTTTCTGTTCACTTCATATAACTGCTTTTGTGTGTTTAACAGGTAATGTGGCTCAACACCAGAACCTCTTCTTCTTCTCCTCCTCCTCCTCCTCCTCCTCCTCCTCCTCCTCCTCCTCCTCCTCTTCTTTTCTTCTTCTTCTTCCTCTTCCTCTTCCTCTTCTTCTTCCTCTTGTTCTTCTTCCTCTTCTTTTTTTTGTTGTTGTTGTTTTGTTTTTTGTTTCTTTTCCAAAACAAGGTTTCTCTGTATCTATCTAGTCCTGGCTGTCCTGGAATCACTTAGTAGACCAGGCCGGCCTCCCAGGTCCTGGGATTAAGGCCATGCACCACTACACCCGGCAGAACCTCTCCTTAGTCTTCATACCCATGAGTGTTAGTATAGTTTGTATTTTGAGAAATTTGCTTTACATGAGGCAGCTGCTGTGTTTGAGCTCTGCCTAGCATTACGACTGAATTCCCAAGTTCAACATGCTCTGTCTCTGTTCTGATACCAATTAAAGGAAGGATAGGCTCTGGGAATCTTGAAGACTGAATGAACTACATGTCTGCATTAAAACCCAGGAGACTCCAAAGACCGCAAGCTTCCCTGTTGTGGGAAGTCAGGTACCTTCAGACAAATGACAATCTTGGCCTTAATGTGCAAGCCCTAGGCCTGCTATGCAGGAGCATTGGTGTAGTGTGCTGCAGCAGTGGGAATAGCAAATCACTTATCCAGTGGACTTGATTGGCTAGTAGTTAGGAAGTGGGCTTTTACAGAGATACCCACAGTTGAATAGGTTTCCAAAGCCATTGGTTGTAGACAATGAGGTGATTTGCCCTCTTCATGTCTATTTCCCTCCCAGATAATGCATCCAAAAGAAAGCTGTCGTGTCCCACTCTCCTACTTTGCTCCTCTGTTAAAACTAAAACAGGGGTTGACTATCTCCCACCCCTGAATACATGTAAAATTTGTACAAAATATCTTCTATGAAAATTATTTGTAATCTGTAGACTTTACTTGGGAGATGTCTTGAGATGTAATCCCATCCTTTGGGTTGAGGGTTTTTTGTTTTTCTCCAAATAAATCCAGTCTTTAAAGTTTAAAAACAAAGTGTCTCTCAGCCATTAGGAATTCCTCCTTTGTGAATTCTCTGTTTAGCTCTGTTCCCCATTTTTTGATTGGGTTATTTGGTTTCTTGACATTTAATTTCTTAGTTCTTTATAAATTTAGGATATTAACCCTCTGTCAGATGTAGGGTTGGTGAAGATCTTTTCCCAATCTATAGGTTGCCATTTTGTTCTAATGACAATATCTTTTGCCTTACAGAAGCATCCCATTTATTGATTGTTGGTTTTAGAGCCTGAGCTTTTGGTGTTCTGTTCAGGAAGTTGTCACCTGTGCCAGAGTTCGAGGGTTTTTCTCCACTTTCTCTTCTAATAGATTTAGTGTGTCAGGCCTTATATTAAGGTCTTTGATCCACTTGGACTTAAGTTTTGTGCAGGATAATAAGTATGGGTCTAATTTCATTCTTTTACATGTTGACCTCCAGTTAGACCAGCACCATTTGTTGAAGATATTGTCCTTTTTTTCATTGTGCGGTTTTGGCTTCTTTGTCAAAAATTAAGTAACCATAGGTGTGTGGGTTCATTTCTGGGTCTTCAATTAAATTACATTGACCCACTGGTCTGTTTTATACCAGTATCATGCTGTTTTTATTACTATTGCTCTGTAGTAATAGTACAGCTTGAAATCTGGGATGGTGATGCCTCCAGATGTTTTTTTGTTTGTTTGTTTGTTTGTTTGTTTTTTTGTACAGGATTGACTTAGCTATTCTGGGTTTTTTTGTTATTCCAATATGAAGTTGAGAATTGCTTTTTCCAGGTCTATAAAGAATTGTGGTGGTATTTTGATAGAAATTGCATTGAATCTGTATATTGCTTTGGCAGGATAGCCATTTTTACTATGTTGATCCTACCTATCCATGAGCATGGGAGATCTTTCTATGTTCTGATGCTCAGCATCCTTAATCATCAGAGAAACGCAACTCAAGACAACTCTGAGATTACATCACAGAGTAATGGCTGTCAGAATGGCTAAGATCAAAAACTCAAATGACAGCACATGCTGGCAAGGTTGTGGAGAAAGGGGAACCCTCCTCCATTGCTGGTGGGAGTGCAAGCTTGTACAACCACTATGGAAATCAGTCTGGCGATATCTTAGAAAACTTGGAATAGCTCTACCTCAAGACCCAGCCATACCACTTCTGGGTGTACATCCAAATAATTGCTCACTAAACCACAAGAATGTTTCCTCATCTATGTTCATAGCAGCCTTATTTGTAATAGCTAGAAACTGGAAACAACCCAGATGTCCCTCAACCAAGGAATGGATAAAAAAACCTGTGGTACATCTACACAATGGAATACTTACTACTCAGCTACCAGAAACAATGAAATCATACAATTTGCAGCCAAATGGATGGAACTAGAGAAGTTCATCCTGAGTGAGCTAACCCTGATCCAGAAAGATGCACATGGCATCTATTGACTTATAATCGGATTTTAGCCATTTAGACAGGGTAACTATGCAATGCACCAAAGGGAACAGGAACATAGACTTTGTTACCTGTCCATGAGACACTTTGCCCTAGTGGTGCTGCCTTGTATGCTCCCAGTGTATGAGGAGGCTCTTGGCCCTCGTATGACTGCTCAACTGGAGTGGGGGACTGATATGTGGGGACACTCTACTCTGGAGGAGTGGTTTGGAAGGGATAGGGGGTAGAGGGTGGGAGGGTGGGACTGGGAGGGGTGGGAAGAGGGTACTGTGATGGAGATGTAACCTGAATTAATAAATAAATATTTTTAAAAGTTTTTTTTAAAAAAAGAAAAAAAAAAGAACCAGGAAACTGGCAGAGAGTGGTGGCGCATGCCCTTAATCTCAGAACTTGAGAAGCAAAGGCAGGCAGATCTCTGTGAGTTCCAGGATAGTCAGGGCTACACAGAGAAACCCTGTCTCAAAAAACAAACAAACATGAACCAGTAGACTGATGTTTGAGACTACAGCAGGCTATTGTGAATCTAGGCAGATCACTTCTCTTTGGTGGAAAAGGAAACAGCTACAGCTCCATGTGTGAGTTGTGAAGGATCCACACGCAGCAGTGAAAATGAGCACAACAACAGGGCTGGATTTCAACAGCATTGTCCTAAGTGGGAACACGAAAACAGCCACAAAAGACTAGTTGCCTAAATGTTTGGTTTCATTTATACAAAAACTCCAAACAAGTCATAACCTAGCAAAGGAACTAGAGGTAGTTGGCCAAGGGTGGGGACAGGACTCATGATCATGAGAGGGACACTCTCATATTCTGTATTATAAAGACCCATTTGTACTCCATAGTGTAAAGTGGAGTCTGTCTGTACACCATGCTCCTTCTGAGTTAGTCTCTTTCCCAGCCCAGATGTTCCTGGAAGAGAACAAGGTTGATATCAGCAGCAACTAACCTGACTGGGCTTTTCAACAAATGCCTGAACCTAGACATCTGAAGAAGGAAGAGAGCAACTGATGATATGAGAGAGGCACAAATGGCCTCATAAACATGGCCAGTATCTGACCCAAAGAGTGAAAATGATTGCAAACCCCCACCTGCCACTCTAAAATCTGCCAGCCACAGGTGAGATATAAGACAAAGTTTTAGGTTGTTAACCCATTGTCTTCTCAGATTGCCAGCTCTCTGAGTAAAGAGCTATATAGAGATTCAGTTCTCCTCCTCCTCCTCTTCTTTTTCTGCCTATGTGTCAGGTGGTTGGACCCAGATTTAGCACAGAGCCCAGGAGTAGGGCTTTGGGTGATAGGAATCTTCCCTGTTATGTCTGTGGAGTCGCCTGGCTGTCCTCAGGGCTTGCTGAGTTTTATACTGAACTCTGGTAACTTAGTTGCTCAGAAAATAAACCTGGATGAAACTGATTTTCCAAAGTTTGAACCTTGAGTGGGAGAGATGGCATGCAAGTTAAAATGTTTGCTGTAAAAACCTAACAGCTTAAGTTCCATCCCCAAACTAATGTTCAGAACCAGAGGCAGTGGTCCATCTCTAAGCCCAATATTCCTACAGTGAGAAGGGAGGGAGGTGCAAGTCCCTACATCAAAACGAAGTGGAAGGAGAGAACTGACTCTTGCAAAACTGTCCTGTGATATTAACTGTACAATGGCATACACACTGTGCCTACATTACACACGCACACTTACACACACACATGCATTCTCAAACACAGCTAGAACTGTGTTGGAATCACTTCTGTGGTCTATCATTAGGGCCCTATATGGGGTAAAACAGATATTTTTCATGTCTCCCCAGAAAAAAAAAGAAAAAAAGCATACAACTGCCTTCCAGAAAGATGAGAATTAGTTCTTGATCACTCTCTCAGAAATAATTCTGATAGCCTTGCCCATGGCTGTTTAATCACCTGACTCTGTCAGAATACAGTCTGAAGGCACCTGGACTGCCTGGGGACATTTCACAGACTGGCCCATTAATCTACTACTATAATGGACGACCTTGTGTTAATAGGAACTATGGGTGAGAAGAAAATTCTCTGACACATGGGTAGAGATGTGTGATCCAGAGGGAGATGGAGTTCTCTTCACAGCTGGAGCTGCCCTGGTGGTGAAGGATTTGAAGGGTTTGGTTTATGTATAGCAAGTGTCATGTGGTGAGAATCTGGCCACATCTCCATTTCTTCCCTTACTCCAAGCTCTTATCAGGTAAAGAGACATAGTCCCCATCAGACCTTTTCACCACATTCCAAATGCAGAACAGTGTGTCTGTCTCCTTACTGGGCTACAGGGAGGTATGCCAGCTCTGAGCAGGATCAAAGGCAATGTAGGCAAGTCCTGCTTCTTAGCCAGGAGCCCTGGCAGACCTTACACATGGCAGAGTCTATGGTCTCCCTAGAGAAACCATATGGTTTGGGGGGGGGGGGAAATTCCTGGGTATCTGCATCGCTGAAATGCCCACTCCAGGTTGGGTGACCACTCACAGAAGCTACTTCACTGGGGTGCATGCACAGTTTGCAGTCAACTCCATAAAACAACTTCCCCTACCTCCAGTGATAGTTTATTTCTAACCTCATCTTGAAGAGGGTCTGTGAGTTTCCAGAGCTATCTGGTCCTAGAGTTTCCTTCTTACTCATAGGAGCCAGTGTCTCAATCCAGAGGAAGTGGCTGCCCAACAGAGGGTCCTCCTACGTTGCATGCATACACGTTCAATAATAATAAATAATAATGATGATGAAATCATTAAAAAAAACAATGTGGAGAACAACTAAGAAAGTCACTTAACATTGACCTCTTTTTTACCTCTGGGTTCTACATCCACAGACATATGTGCACACATACACACACCCATGCACATTCACATATTCATGTAAACATATCCACATACAAGAAAGAGAAGAAAAAAAGAAACTTAATGAACTACTTGTCAGTTACATAAGGAGAGAGTGCAACAGAACACAAACCCAAAAGAAGAAAATGCTGATAGGAATATGTCCACAAAACACAAAAATCATTTAATATAGTGTTTACTTTTTAAAATACTTAGATTATCATTCATTGTGCTAGTATACTAAATAAGAGAAGATTTTCCTGGCATTATGGGCTTCCTCTCGAAGGTGACTTTGACCTCATAGGTCTGACTACAATTTTCTTAAAGTTCTGCATAAGATTAAACCCCATGCTAATTACCCCTCCCTCCCCTGTTCCTTTTGTCCTCCACAGGGGTTAGACTTGTGTTGTAGTCTGATGGCTTTCCCTGCTTCTTCTTCATGGACGGCTTAGGGGAATGAAGTTTGATCAGACAAAGCAATAGAGATGGATGAACAAACAAAGAAATGGCTTCTAAGCACTTGTGTGCAAAGCATACAGAAGTCAGGGGATGTGAACCACCGACTGGATGAGCGAGGGCCACCAAGGGAACCAAGTACTTGCCAAGTTCTCTGAAAGTGTGCACAGAATACAAGCTGAAGAACTGTTTCAAAAAAGGAAAAGCCAAAACCAAGTTCTATGACACTGGAAGAAAGTCTGTGAAACTATAAAGAGGTTTATGGTCTCAGCAACTACTGACGAAGTACTGATGTCAGTATTGTGGATTAAACCCTTGCAATTCCCATAGACTCTACTGCTCAGAGGTACAAGTACATTTGACACATTAAAGGAGATGAAGAGAGCCGGGCGGTGGTGGCGCACGCCTTTAATCTCAGCACTTGGGAGGCAGAGGCAGGCGGATCTTTGTGAGTTCGAGGCCAGCCTGGTCTACAAAGTGAGTCCAGGACAGCCAAGGATACACAGAGAAACCCTGTCTCGAAAAACCAAAAAAAAAAAAAAAAAGGAGATGAAGAGAAAGACCAAGATACACTGAGAGCAATGATCATGTGCTTCTAATGTAGACAGTGCCTAAAAATGAAGTAATTTGGGCTGAGGGATGCCTTTCAGGTAGAGAGCAAGGAAAGAAATAATCCAGCTAAATGAACTACCTGGTTTGAAGATGTGAACTGGAGAGTAGCTTGGCTTAATTAAAGAGGATCACAATTAGCCTGACATTGTGAAGCACTGTGAGTCACAGGCTGGCCCTCCCAAAGAACTCAGATTTCCAGTCTTAAATAGATTATCTGCATGTTGAACATGAGTGGTCTTGTTTCAGTATGATGGCTCCTGGGTTGTTAGAGATTTCAGGAGAGCCATGAGAGTAGGAAGGGAGACCCTTTAGGGCACTATTGTTGCAGGTGAGTTGACAAATCAGGAGGGCTCATATTGGTGTAGAAGAAAGAGGAATGATTTTGGACATTTTGAGGAAGTGGAATGAAACAGATTTCATGACAAAGAGAATGTCAGTGATGAGGAAGAAGAATGGCGACCAGGTGGCTTGAGTTCCCACAAGGATAAAGATGGCACATACTAAAATGGGGCAAGCAAGGAGGAAAGAGAGGGGTGGGTTGGCAAAGATGAGGAGAGAGGGATGCCGAGGGCAGGGTGAGAGTTTCAGTCAGGCATGTTATATGTGAGGGGTCACGTGGAAGACAAAGACAGCTCTCCTAGGGCAGCTAGGTTGCTGGAGCCTGATGGGCTCTGAAATAGCTAGGATGGGATATTTAAATAATGAATAACAAGATAAACTCTATTTAGTAAGAAAGATTCAATGTGCAGCATTTAACAGCAACAGAATTTGGAAGTCTGTGTTCTGGAAGTCCACAGAAGAACTGAGCAGCAATCAAATGAAAACAGCATTAACTGCCCTCACCGGGGCCACACGCAGCTACCTCAGACATGAAGGTTGAAGTAGCTGTGACCTATGCAGACATTTCCAGTACATCTGTGGTCAAGTTCCTCTCCATAGGCCTGGAGCCATATTGGTGGTTACAGTATATTCCATGCCTTGGTGTGTTTTGTTTTGTTTTTCTCATGGAGAAAAGAGAAGAAGAAAATTGTGATGGTGAGCCACTATTTTCAACTCAAGTCTTAGGAGATCTGTATGTCCTGTTATGAGAAAAATCGATTTGACCTTCAGGAACAAAGAGACACACAAAAAAACTGACAAGCGGCTGGGAAGAACCTGTTCAAAAGTTGTACCAATTCTCTTTACAATGGCCACTAAAGTAAAGTGAAGGCAGTACCCACTAATCTCACCTGAGATCCTAAAGTTCTGACAAAACGGTATCACTGCCAATTGTCGCTAATCACATTCTGAGTAGATAGTATTACTACCGATCATTTTTGCTGCACAAGGGATAATTTTGTAAGAGGATAATTACAATCTCCCGTGTGCACTAAGATGACCTAAGTCCCTGTCATTTGTCCCATACACACAAACAGGGGTTTTGCTCTATTCAAATACAGAAAGAATTGGCCCTATAAAAAGAAGAATGAATACCTAGGCAAAGTATCTGACTATTTTCTCTCCCCCTCATGTGGTGTGTGTGTGTGTGTGTGTGTGTGTGTGTGTGTGTGTGTGTGTGTG
>CAJQZJ010013817.1:8909869-8925595 GCA_907164525.1 Lophiomys imhausi | reverse complement strand
TGTGTGTGTGTGTGTGTGTGTGTGTGTGTGTGTGTGTGTGTGTGTGTAAGAGTTGAGCAGTTGTATAACATTTGACTGATCTTTAATCTTGACCTCTTGCAATAAAGCCTCCATCATTCATTAAAATATTCAAATCTGTCTAACCTACAGAAGGAAGTCCCCTCTGTCAAGCACCTAATATAATAAGTATTCAAAGAGTGAGGTATTATTCCAGAGTCTCTCTTGGTTAACCACATATATGAAGGATTAGGCTAATGCCATGCCTTTAGACTCTCCAGAGGAATCTTGTAACCAAGCCTGCTCCAGTGGTATGCTGGTAAATGCTTGATACTCAGCCTCCTCTCTCCCTGAAAGGGAAAAATGCTTCAGTTTTAGCATTTGCCAATTTCTATGGTGCAAAACTTTCACCGTGGCCAATTACAAGCTACTGAGAGTTTCACACATGACTTGTAAAATTTGTAAAAATTTGACATTCCAACTGGTATGAGCTAGTTCTAATATACTACCACAAATAAACTTCCAAGTGACTGGTGAATTAATGGCAGCATATTCGAATTACAGATGAGCCAATCCGTACAAGAAGACATAAATATCCCCTTAGAGCAGTGATTTTCAACCTTCCCAATGCTGCGACTCTTTAACACAATTCCTCATATTGTGGTAAGCCCAACCATAAAATTACTTTCATTGCTACTTCATAACAGTAATTTTGCTACTGTTATGAATCATAATGTAAATACCTGTGTTGTCCAATGGTCATAGGCGACCACTGCGAAAAGGTCGATCAGTCTCCTACAAAGGATGGCAACGCACAGGTTGAGAACTACTGTGATAGACTGAGAATTACAAACAACCTGTCTTCAAAGTGGATACTGCAAAAGGCCCAGTGGATTGAAAAACTGTTCTCTTCTCACTAACACCTTATTTCTAGTCAGTAGAATAATAGCATTCTAGTCATAAAACTTGAAAAATACTGACAGTGATTTTTCTCTAAAAGCCCAGTGTTCCTTGAGAATTACTTTAGAAGTCTCTGGCAGGAATCATGTGCTTGGAAAATCCCATACAGATACTCTGATGGTCCCCATATTTTATAAGTCTGTGTTGCCAGCACTGTTTGTTTGAGGGATAAAGAACTTTGTGCCCCATGGACACTCTCTCTGCATGGCTGGACAGAAGTTATATGGAGAAGGTGCTCCCCCACTGCCCCTTCTAGTCTGCTTATTCTCATGAAAACGCATTCAAAGGAAGCTCTTCCAGATGCTGGGCAGGGGAATTGGTGCTACACGGATGTCAGTTCAAACGGACAAGAGAATGGGTATGTTAACTAGCATTTAAGATACACTTTTACTCACTCATTCAGTTTAAACATCATTTAACATCATTTTGGAGACACAATGGTCATCAAAGAAATGCAGAACTTAGAGATTAGCAAATGCGAGACAGTGCATTGCACACAAATTGACATAGAATTGCAAATTATGGTAAGGCACATAAGTGAAAAAAAGCACACAGTATTACCAGAGTATGTTGCACAACTCCAGTTTGTTTTGACTTAGAGAAAAGGAGTGGAAATTGACTGATGGAAAGGGAAAGAATGCCTGAGAAGAGGAAGACTGTGGGACAGATTGTGACCCTTTGGAACCTCAGTGGGCTGTGCCCTGTACCTAAGACCAAGTGCTCTGCAAGCAAGCCATATGCAGAGCCAGCTGGAGACATGAGGCTGTCAAACAAAAGACTCAGAGTCCAGATAAAATTTGTGTTAATCAGAACCCTGGAAGCCAAAGTAGAAAAAAAAAAAAAAAAAAAAGACTGACTTCTGGAAGTTGTCGAGTGCCTTGGCCTTTGTGTGCCCACACAGATACAGTAATAAGATAAACAAACGAAAGAAAAGAAATTAGTATGGACTACAGAGACCTAACTTCATATACTATGATCATGGAAGCTGCTGTGTAAAGGAGGAGACCAGTAAAAAAGCAAAATCTGCTTGGAGTCTCACTTTGAAAAGGATATTCATTAACATGAATTCATCTTTATATTAATTTAAAAAATGTTTACATTGTTTATTATGAGTCATGTGTACTTTGCAATAAGAATAAAATACATAATTTTCAGATATAAAAAGAAAAAGGAATTGACAGCCAAAACTCTATGAAAAAAAATGGGAAACCATTCTAGTTTTCCTTTTCTTGACTTAAGAATAGAGGCACAGGCAAAGATACATCTTCTACTAAACACATCGACACCTTAAAATTAAATACAATAGAAATAGTAGAAATAGATATCCGGGGCTGGAGAGATAATTCAGAGGTTAAGAACATTTGATGCCCTTGAAGAACACCAGATCCATCCTCGGTGCCCATGTGGCAACTCACAACCCTCTGCAACTCCAGTTCCAGAAAGTCCAACACCATCTTACAGCTTCCTAGTGTACCAGCCTGCAGCTGGAATCCACATATACATGCAGGCAGAATACTCATAAATATAAAATAAAAATAAATAAATCCAGAAATGTAGTTCTTAGATAAGCAAGATGGTTCAGTGGCTAAAGACACTTAATGACAAGCCTGAAAATTTGACTTTGATTCCCAGATCCCAAATGATGGAATGAGACACAGCTCAGGCTGTCCTCTGAGCTGCACATGCATGCTGTGGGTGTGTGTGGGTGTGTGTGTGTGTGTGTGTGTGTGTGTGTGTGTGTGTGTACAGAGAGAGAGAGAGAGAGAGTGACAAAATTAACAAATAAAAATGTAAAAAATGATATTTATAATCTTGGTTCCAAATTTAGGAAGAGGTGTGAATTGATTAACCATATCTGCCAATTGATCTGTTTCCACGATCTGCCAGTGTGATCAACACATATGTTAATACATTTTATACTAAATTGATTTTACATTCCTGTAAGAAATCCTAGTGGCATTTTTCTCTTCCTAATCTTCCTGTTATGGCCACAAATTCTCATCACGGAGAACAAATAAAAAGTAAAGGCATCATTACTCATAGAGCATGTGCCTGAAAAAGACAAAACAAAACCAAAGTGACCCAGTACGAAGCATCCAGTGTCAACCCACAAAAAAGGTATTTGAAACCAATCGTGTCCCTCGACACCAGCAATACCCTGTAAGGCACGATTAAGAAAAAGAAATCCATTTTCGATGGCAATCACAGCCATGAGATAACTAGTAATGAACCCGAAATGTGATTGGTCTGCATAAAGGAAGCTTACCGGCTTTAGAGAGGAAGGTAAAATTAAGTGGGAGAAGTTCCACTGGCGTGAGTGGAAATGATTAGCTTGCAAGCATGTTAGTCATTCAAAGGAAATTAAAAGTAAAAAGTCGTCACCCCACAAAGCAAACTGGATTAGCTCAGAGAAACAAAAGAAAAATGCAGCTGGCATAAACATATGAGAACATTTCAATCTGCCCTGTCTGTCATCCCAAGATGAAACTGATCTAGATCCTTCCTAAACAGTGTGTAGGCAGCTAGGCAAGCGCAATTACACAGTCAGTCTCAGATTTCAACGCATACAGTAAGTAAGTCTCTCTCTAGTGGGTGAGAGACACGGAACCAACAGTAGGACCATGGTCAAATGTGAGGTTGTGGAAACGGTCCGTGGAGCTTTTTTGTTTGTTTGTTTTTGTTGTTGCTGTTTGAGCAGGCAGTCACATTTATTGAGCAGCTGATATGATTAAATCTGGAAATTCATATTTATTTATTATGAATAAATAAACTTCACTTTTTGAAGTAGATCTACAATATTTTAGCACTGAGAGACCGGCTAACTGTGTGATGCTCATCTGGCAGTGGGTTGACTATCTCCCTGGCTATCTTTAGATCTGCTTATTAACAAGTTCTTCTGTCGGTCTCCAAGAGGTGACCTCCTGCCCTGCTTCCTGTGCAGTGGGGCAACCCCACTGATGACGGCCAGAATAGTGTCAATGACGGGATCCACATTCCTGGAGAGACAATTTTCATCTGGAGTCTTGGTGATCTGGCTTTTCCAACCTTCACCCCAGCATTGCTCCATAAAGCAACGCCCTGTGTGTGTGACCTGTGCCTTCCACTCTCTAGTCAGTCACTTCCAGGCGCTGCGACTCCACTGAGTCCATGTCATTCAGCTTGGCCACTGTCACTGTGGGATTTTGTGAAAGGCATTCTGAGGCCACTGTCAGGAAGAGAAAACCTGTTAGTTTGAACATCTGAAAATCAAGTGCATGCACACATTTTGAAACGTATCATACAAAATTGGAAGGCAAACAAACAGCAGTTAAGGGAATTATTTAAAATAGCTTCTTCAACAGGCAACAAAGTTTAGAAATTATCAAAATGTCATTGTCCTTTGGAAGAGGCCTAGGCCAGAAAAGAAAACAAGGAGAAAGCCAATAGTACACAAATGGGAAAAAATATTCACAGTGAGTGGCTAAAACATTCAGTCAATATAATATCATTATTTCTCACTGATCAAGCTGACAATTGTTCAGAAACAATGTTGTTTTGGCCGATTTATTAACATTCAATTTGTAGATATATAATTACTATTTTTGGCAAGAAATTTCTTAGAAGTTCACTTAATGTTTAATGCACTGCTTACATTTTGGTTGGAAGTGTTGAGATAGAGTGTTGTTATGTAGCCCAAGCTAGCCTGGGACTCATTATGTATCCCAGGCTATCCCATTGAACTCACACCAGTTTCCTGCTTCAACTTTCTAGAGTGTTGAGAATACAGGCATGCTCCAATAAACCCAGTTAGCTGCACTTTTAAAATTTATGAACATATTTATATCAATGTCCACATAGAATTCTCCTTGGATCTTGTACTAGCATAGTTAAAAGGACAATAGCCTTGATAAGCATCTCTAAACGTTCCTTTATCCATCAGCATAGTAACACAGCAGGGTCTAGACCAAAACACTAGGAAGATTAAATGAATGCCATGTGCACTAGAAGGGCCCAGAACAGTCTATAACTTGTTTTACTATCATTTTCTGGAGGCAAATTGAATATAGCACAAAGTATGAATTTAATAAAAGTCACCCATTCCTACATTCACATTGCTTTCCAAGACTAGAGATACAGCAGTGAGCCCAAGTCCCCACCCATCTTCAGAGAAGTTCTGAGTTGTGAGGGAGTTCAATTTTAAGTCACAAATTTTGTCTTGTTTGTAAAAAAATAACAAACTATGGAGATGAACAACATAGATTTAAGAGGCCTAAAGGAAAATATTTTCATTTTATATGTGCCTTACACTTGAAAAGTGTGTGTGTGTGTGTGTGTGTGTGTGTGTGTGTGTTAATGAGGTCCTGTATTTGAGCCCTAGAGCTACAAGAAAAATAAATTTAAAAGATAAGTATATTGATGGAGCAAACCACACAGGTTTCTAAGAAGGGAGAAGAACATCTAATGTGTCTAGTGTTTTATGAGAAGAGCAAGGCATGTGTGAGATGGAGCTGAAAGGAAGGTGGAAAGAAGGCAAAGAGGAGGAGAAAGCAAGAGAAGAAGGGAAAAAAGAGGAAAAAGAGGAAGAAGGGAAGGAGGAAGGAAAAGAAAATGTGTTGGGTAATAGAAATTAATGGATCTAGAATCCTGTAGGCCATTTTAAGGTGTTTGTCTTTTTCTGTCTGGGTAAGATAAATTCTTGAGAAAATGAATGATATAACACACAATTTTGAGGGATTCTTCATGCCGTTGCAGAAAAGATGTGGATAAAGACCATTGAGGAGTCCAGGCCACTTCTAAATAGGACAGAGAAACCAAAACAGTAGCCAGGTGGGATTCTAGAAGTCTGTTGAAGGAATACTTGAGATCACTTACTGAGAAGCTTTAGAGTACATCTCAGCTTGGCACTCGGAGACCTGATATGGCTGTCATTCACCAGGAAGGGAAGCCTGCAGAGGAGGGCTTAAGCCAATCAGGCATTCAGTGCTGAATGTGTAAGTTTGTGGTGTCTGTTGGACATACAGAGGTGGTGCTGACAAGGAGGGGATACGGGGAGGAGTCTATTACGCATCCGGGGAATACGAGTAAGCTGGGTTATAAATATGAGCCGTTTCAGCACGGCATGGTATTCAAGCCGTGAAACTGGAACAAATCATCAGGTGAGTGAGTGTAGATGGAGAAAAAGGAAGCAGAGGGACAAAAGGAAACTGAGGCCAGAGCATACAGAAAATGAGTTTGAACTTCAAATTCAGCATGTCGGGTGAGCCTTGTGAACAAGAACCACCCCCTGACAATCTGCAAAGAGAAAAGGCTAAAGACCCTCTCGTGAAGTCTTATAAAAGACACTGAAGACCATGCTAAGAGTTAGGACATTGCTAATAGGAGTCTCTGACAGGTCATTGTATTCGGGGTTAACAGTGATGCTAAAGTACCTGGTACTCATAGTTTGTCCCAGGACCAATGATGCTGGTTGCTGAGTACTTATCAAACGCAATGTTTTTAAGTTCAGCTCACATTACTGCATCAGAACCTCTGAGGGGACACAGTTAACAGCGGGGTAATTTCCATTCACACTCAAGTTTGAAAATCATGTCCTAAAGTTTTATTCAGTTGTCTCTAGGAATATTGAATTTATGTCAGTTTCCTCCTTAGACATGGTACATTTGTGTGTGTGTGTGTGATGTAGGTGTGTGTTGTATGTATGTGTGCGTATGATATGTGTGTGATGTATGTGTGTCTCTGTGTGTGTGTGCATGTGTATGATATGTGTGTGATATATGTGTGTGTGTGGTGTATATGGTATGTATGTATATGTGGTATGTGTATGTGTATTTCAGTGAATATATGTTACCTATAAAATCTTCACCATTCTTTTCTTTTACTTATTTATTTTTATCTGTGTGAGAGTATGGTGTACACACTCCTGACGGGCTTAGGGATGCAAATGCATTCTGGAAGTGAGAGGAGGACACTTAACAAAGCTGCACTCTTTTTTTAATTATTTATTTTTATTTTATGTACATTGGTGTTTTGAATGCATCTATGTCTGTGTGGGGGTTTTGGATTCTCTGGAACAAGAGTGACAGACAGTTGTGAGCTGCCATGTGGGTACTGGGAATTGAACCTAATTCCTTTGGAAGAGCAGCCAGTGCTCTTAACCACTGAGCCATCTCTCCAACCCCAAAGTTGCATTCTTTAAGTTCTCAGTGTCCTATCACTCCTCGGTTGATTCCCTTGACAGTGTCTCTCACTAAGCCTGGAGCTATGCTGGTAGCCAGCAAGCCCCAGGGATCTTCCTGTCTTCCACTCCCCATTTCCCTCAATGCAGTGAGGTTAGGGATGCACGTGCAACATCCCAGGCTCTTTTGCACAGTTGCTCTTCTTATCCACTGAGCCACGTCCCCAGCTCACATGTCATTCTTAAAGGATTCTGTGTCATTCAATGTTTGAAACTGATGCTTGATCTAATTGAAACGATGATTTATTCTCCAGGATCCATTATCTCTATAGAAGAGCTAAGTCAGTCAAAATAGTTAATTGTGTAGTCCATGAAACCTTTGGCACGAGGCTCGGCTTACCAAATCTCCATGTAACATGTTAGGGAACTCACTCTTCTGTCAGTCGTTGGTGTATATTGCTCTGCTAAACAAGGATGGTTGTATCTGACATGCTTTCAGGGTAGCAGGAGAAAAGGCAAACATGATTTTTAAAAGCATTTTTTGTCATCCGTGTACAGGGGAGTGAGCTACTAGGTGATTTGACTGTTGCCATGCAGCGTAGAGCTGGTAAGCAGAGTTGGAAGAGGGTAAAATGCTTTTCCCAGGACAGGCCTTCTGGGCTTAGGATACTGCATCACGCATTGGTCTTTAGTCCATTCATCCTGGTCTTCTAAAAAGCTCTCCAGGAGCTCCGTGCTCATTATATAAACCATAAAAAAAAAACATTAAAGCCCCAAGACATCATTTACAGGCTCCATTCCAACTTCCCCACTTCCAAAGAAAAATAATTACGAAGAAATAGCTATAGTTTTAGCAAATGTTTGTCTTTTACTTCAGAAGGAAATGAATTTGGGATAGCTACTTCATATTTTTCTTTTGTAAGGGTTTACTCTAGTTGGGATTATGTTTGACTATGGCAAAGAAAATAATTAGCAGAAATAAAATCTTTCTTAAGGTAGAGTTTCACCATGAGACCCAAATCTGGACTCAAATTTTAAACCTTCTGAGACAGTCTCCCCCATGTGCATCACCACACCTGACCCTCCAAAATCTCATATAAGTCCACACTTGATTCATTTTTCAAATCAAGCAAGATCCCAAGTTCTTTTTTTCTTGCCCTGATATCCATTATCTCCATGCCCAGAGTTTCCTTGAAACCAGAAATACCCAGGCTACGTCTACCTCCAATCATCACATCTCTATTGTAGCCTACAAGGAGGAGGCCAGAAAAGGTCATATGCATGCCCTGCTTCAGAGTACCAACTCCCACTTCCATAGGCAGTATGCACTCTTATGACCCATCGTTGGTGTCAGGGAGGCTGGTGAGTTCTTGAAATGCTCATGTCTCCAGCCTGGACCAAATTATTGCTTAGGAAAAGGGAACTATCTTGTGGGGCACCTCGAAGTGTCTTCCACAGTGTCACCGTGATGATTCTGCTTGCTAATAGAACATATTTGTGAAATGTGCTTGCTATACAGACAGGGTAATGTGATGACAGATTACAGGACTAGATAACAAAGGACAGAACTTTAGTCTTGGTGGAATAGCTTGTCACCAAATTGTGTGACCCTGGAGAATGACAGGAGGATTTTTGAGAAACAAGGCAAAAAAAAAAAAAAAAAAAAAAAAAAAAAAACCAAAAACAAAAACAAAAAACCAATGAGCTTTGAATCAAGATTTGGTGACTTACAGATGCACAACTGTGCTTTTTTTCATCTGTAATGTACAAACAACTTGTCCAGTTGTTGTGAGGGAGGGGTGACATGATCAGGTCAGCCACATGATTTCTATTTAGTCAGCACTGGCTTGCTTTCTGGATGCCCCCCCCCCCCTTCACACACACACACACACACACACACACACACACACACACACACACACACACACACACATGTTGTTTTTTAAAAATCCCAAAATGAAGACTCAGGAGCCAGATGTTGGGGTGAAAACCTGCCAGCTCAGAGAGGCAGAAAAAGCACCCAGTTGATGTTCCTACTCCACCAACTTCCCAGAAGGAAAAAGTCCTGCTAGCTTACACAGCTTACTTTCTTACTCAGCAACATCTCAGAAGAACAAAGTCCTTTCTCTTTCTCCAGGCTGTCTTAAATACCCTCCAACCCAATGTCCCTCCTTTCTGTTTACTTATGTTCACTCCCTGTCAGCTGATTGCTTGCTCCACCTCTTGACCTAAGGGTGATTTTATTGAGCTCTTGGATTAAAGGTGTGTGTTAGGGCTGAGCCACACCACAAGTACTTATTTATAATAATCAAAAAGCTCTAGGATCAAACACTGAGACAAAACTCAATTAGAAACAGAATTTTCCAGGACATAATCTTGGAATTCACAAATGTGATCAAACATCCTGCAAAACACACACACACACACACACACACACACACACACACACACACACAAACACACACAATTTTTGTAATGAATCAAAACAAAACCTTGTAAGATCCTGTAGGAATCTTCTCTACATTTAAATCTGAATGAGAAACAAAACAATGAACTGAGACCTTGCCCACCTCCTGCCTTCCTTCATAAGAAAATCCACCCAGTTGCTGCTGACACACACTCACAATATGTTACTGCTGCTTTTAGGGCTCTGTGGTTATCATTTTGGAGTAAATACAAAGCCATTTCCAGCTTCCTAAGATTCAACAAGTCAGAAGAAAACCAGGCATACATAGTCCTGAGAGGCAGGGCAGGTGAAAAATCTATCAGATTAGGAGAACATTTCAGAGCAGTTAATATTTCCAGGTTTTTAGGTCTTCATTTATCTCAGTAAAGATAAAAGTGCCAATGTCCTGTGTTTATAAAGCACTTAAACCTTTCATTTAATAGTTTCTACTAAACAGCAAACACACACACACACACACACACACACACACACACACACACACAGAGAGAGAGAGAGAGAGAGAGACAACAACAAGAGAGAACCTCATACCTAAATACAAAGAGAATTTGTTTTCAAAATGCTTACATAAACTATACCAGAAGATAGAAATTCCCTCAATTATTTGAGAAGCTAGAATAACCAAAGCTGAGAAAAATGAAACAGCAAAGGAAAATTACAAGCTTGTCTCACTCATAAACATACATACACACACAAAAAATTAAGCAACTTATTACCAAACTTGATCCACCAATGTGTTAGAATAAATAGAACACTGAGACTTTTCCATTTACTTTAGAAAGGAAATGTTGGATTAACATGAAAATTATCTATTTTAGAAGAGTGATGTGATTCACTATTTTGTAAAGTATAATTCACCCCTTAAAGGAAAGAAGAAAAACCATATGAACATTCAAAAGAGAAGACAGTCAATGATATGGTTGTGGTTTGAAAGTGAAATGCCCCTCCAAGGCTCATGTGCTGGAACAATTGGTCCAAATATTTTGTAAAGTTGTGGAACCTTGAGCAGGTAGACCCTCCTTGCTGAGAGTGAGTCCCCAGAGAGGAGTATGACCTCTGAGGTTTTATAGCATGTCCCACTTCAGGTCTTCTCTCTGCTTCCTGACTGGAGAGGCAACAAGAATAGTTGCTCCTGCTCCTACTCCTGCTGCCTTGCTTTCCCACTGTGATGGTCTATACTTTCACACTGTAGGCCAGAATAAACTTTCCCTTTAAGTTGTTCACAGCAATGAGAAACGTAACTGATAAAAAAATTTAAACAAGGGGGATCCAAGATGGCGGCGGCCGGTGTGGACGTATTTTGATTTCGGGGTCAACAATCACAAGGCGGCAAGTGTTCCAGGACACTGTAAAAAGGGCACGACCCCTTCTAAATCTCACCCAGCTACACAGGGACCACGGAAGATGCCTGGGCATGACGACCCTTCCAAATCTCGGACACGCTAGGAAGCCTCTGGACCTGGGAATTGAGATAACCCATCCCCCCAAAAGGAGAAATCCCCGGTAAGTTCCAACCTAATACCCAGCCAGCAGATTCAGAAACCATGCAGAGATAATCCCCACCCTGCTGGGCACTCCCAGGTCTCACACAGACTATCCAATTATCTAGCGAAAGGTTGTGACCCTTGGAAGTAAGCAGGAGATCCGCTGCAAAGTGCCTTCAGAACACAGATCGCAGTCTGTGACTTCACTGGCCAGTTTCCAAGCTGCGGGAGCAGCAAGGCTACTGCAGTTGAACTGCAGACTTACCCACTACAGGAACCAACCCCGGGCAAACTGCGAGATATTTGAAATGGTCCTATATCAGTCTTATGTACTAGTACAGGCCCTTCCCGCGGGGAATCAGAGCATACTTGTAAACAGCTCCGCCACGTGAATTAATTAGGTCCCCACCTGGGAGGCGGGACTGAATGACTCACCTTATAGAGGTGGAGTAAGGCAACTCGAATCCTACACCACAGTGCCCCCTTTGGACCCAAGTCAAGAAGACAGCAAATTCCACATGGCCAGAGGCCCCAGACCAAAAAAAAAAACAGAGCGAAATGTCTCCAACAAAAGAAAACAATGCTATTCCGTCCAGCCCGAACCACCTTACCACGACTGAGACACATGAAAACGATGACAATTCTACAGTATGGAAAGTGATAAAGTCCCTTCAAGAAGAACTTAAAACTATAAAGGAATTCAAAGAAGCCACAATCTTACAAGTCAAAACAATGGATAACATCATTAAAGAGCTCTAAGCCAAGGTGATCCAGCTTGAACAGGAAAAGGATAAAGCAATGAAAGATCTCCAGACAAAAACAAGCAAACTGGAGAAGGAAATGTACAAAAAGAACACTACCATTCAAGACATGAAAATAGAAATGGAAACAATAAAGAAAACACAGTCAGAGTTAAAAGATGAAATGGAGAATCAAGAGAAGAGAAAAGGAACTACGGATGTGAGTATGAAAAATAGGACGCAAGAGATGGAAGACAGGATCTCAGGCATGGAAGATTCAATGGAAGAAATTAGTACAACATCCAAAGAAAATGAGAAAGCTAAAAAATCTCTCACCCACAACATCCAAGAAATCAAGGACTCAATAAAAAGACAGAACCTAAGAATTATAGGCATAGAGGAAAGAGAAGACTCCCGACTCCATGGCCCAGGAAATATCTTCAACAAAATCATAGAAGAAAACTTCCCAAACCTAAAGAAAGAGATGCCAGTAAAAATCCAAGAGGCTTACAGAACACCAAACAGATTAGATCAGAAAAGAAACTCCTCTCGCCACATAATAATAGAAACTCCAAATGTAGAGAACAAAAAAGGATATTAAAAGCTCTAAGAGAAAAAGGCCAAGTCGCATACAATGGCAGACCCATCAGAATCACACCTGACTTCTCCTCAGAAAATTTAAAAGCTAGAAGGGCCTGGACGGATGTCCTACAAGCCCTGAGGGAACAGAGGTGCCCAGCCAGACTACTATACCCAGCAAAAATCTCTATCAACATAGAAGGAGAAAACAAGATATTCCATGACAAAATCAAATTCAAACAATATCTCCTCACAAACCCAGCCCTACAGAAGATCCTAGAAGGAAAATTCCAACCCAGAGAAGAAAACTACACCCAAGAAAACAGAGGAAATAGAAACCTCCACAGCAACTAAACAAAAGAGAAACACAAGACAACCAGCTAAACCAAAATGATGGGAAATAACAACCCCTGGTCACTAATATCCATCAACATCAATGGACTCAACTTGCCAATAAAAAGACACAGACTTACAGACTGGATCCGTAAAAAAGACCCATCTTTTTGCCGTATACAAGAAACACACCTCACTATTGAAGATAAACACTACCTCAGAGTAAAGAGCTGGGAAAAGGTTTTCAAAGCGAATGGACCCAGGAAACAAGCTGGAGTAGCCACTCTAATATCAAACAAAATAGACTTCCAATTGAAATTAATAAAAAAAAGATAAAGAAGGGCATTACATACTCATTAAAGGAAATATCCACCAAGAGGTCATCTCAATATTGAACATCTATGCCCCAAATACAACGGCATCTACATTTATAAAAGAAACGCTTCTAAAACTTAAATTGCACATCGATCCAAACACTTTAATAGTAGGAGACTTCAACACCCCACTCACAACTATGGACAGATTACGAAGACAGAAGCCAAACACAGAAATAATGAGTCTAACAGAGATCATGAACCAAATGGACCTAACAGACATGTACAGAACGTTTCATCCAAACACAAAAGAAGACACCTTCTTCTCAGCACCTCACGGAACCTTCTCCAAAATCAACCATATAGTTGGACACAAAGATAGCCTCAAAAGGTACAAGAAAATTGAAATAACCCCTTGTATCTTATCAGACCACCATGGAATAAAGCTGGACTTCAATAGCAAAAGAATCAACAGAAAGTCTACACTCACATGAAAATTGAACAACTCTTTACTAGAGGACCACAGGGTCAGGGAAGAAATAAAGAAGGAAATCAAAGACTTCTTAAAATCCAACGAAAATGAAGACACAACATACCCAAACCTATGGGACACAATGAAAGCTGTGCTACGAGGAAAGTTCATAGCACTAAGTGCCTTCAAAAAGAAAATTGTGACAGCTCATATTAGCGAATTAACAGCTAAACTGGGTGAATTGGAAAAAAAAGAAGCAAACACTCCCAAGAGGAGCAGAAGGCAGGAGATCATCAAACGTAGGGCTGAAATCAACAACTTAGAAACAAAAACAACTATACAAAGAATCAATGAAACCGGGCTGGACAGATGGCTCAGCGGTTAAGAATCAATGAAACCAAGAGTTGGTTCTTCGAGAAAATCAACAAAATAGACAGACCCTTTGCCAAATTAACTAAAAGACAGAGGGAGAAAACACAAATCAACAAAATCAGAAATGAAAAGGGAGAAATAACAACAGACATTGAGGAAATCCAGAGAATATTTGGATCCTACTTTAAAAATCTATACTCCACCAAATTTGAAAACTTAAGTGAAATGGACAATTTTCTTGATAGGTTCCACCTACCGAAGCTAAATCAAGATCAGATAAACAGATTAAACATCCCTATAACCCCTAAGGAAATAGAAACAGTCATTAAAAATCTCCCAACCAAAAAAAGCCCAGGGCCAGAATGTTTTAGCACAGAATTCTACCGGACCTTCAAAGAGGAGCTAACACCAATACTTTTCAAACTCTTTCACCAAATAGAATCTGAAAGAACATTGCCAAACTCATTTTACGATGCCACAATCACCCTGATTCCTAAACCACAGAAAACCCAACAAAGAAAGAGAACTTCAGACCAATCACCCTCATGAACATAGATGCAAAAATACTTAATAAAATACTAGCAAACCAAATTCAAGAACACATCAAAAGTATCATACACCATGATCAAGTAGGCTTCATCCCAGGAATGCAGGGATGGTTCAACATACGAAAGTCTATCAACATCATTCACCATATAAACAAGATGAAAGAAAAAAACCACATGATAATCTCGCTTGATTTAGAAAAAGCATTTGACAAAATCCAACACCCCTTCATGCTAAAAGTTCTGGAGAGAACGGGCATACAAGGACCGCACCTAGAAATAATAAAGGCAACATACAGCAGGCCAGTGGCCAACATCAAAATAAATGGAAAGACACTTGAAGCATTTCCTCTAAACTCAGGGACAAGATAAGGATGTCCACTTTCACCATATCTCTTCAATATAGTACTTGAAGTTCTTGCTAGAGCAACAAGACAACTAAAGGACATCAAGGGTATAAACATTGGAAACGAAGAAGTCAAATTATCCCTATTTGCAGATGATATGATAGTATACATAAGCGACCCCAAAAAATTCCACCAGAGAACACTTACAGTTGATAAACATTTTCAGCAAGGTGGCTGGATATAAAATTAATTCAAAAAAAAAAAAAAACAGAAGCCCTTCTTTATACAACAAACAAATGGGCTGAGGAAGAAATAAGGGAAACATCCCCCTTCAAAATAGCCACAAACATCATAAAATACCTGGGGGTAACTCTAACCAAGCAAGTAAAGGACCTGTACATAATGAATTTCAAGCCCTTGAAGAAAGAAATGGAAGAAGCCTTTAGAAGATGGAAAGATCTCCCATGCTCATGGATAGGTAGGATAAACATAATAAAAATGGCCATCCTACCAAAAGCAATATATAGATTCAATGCAATTCCTATCAAAATACCAACACAATTTTTTATAGACTTGGAAAGAGCTAGCCTCAATTTCATATGGAACAACAAAAAGCCCAGAATAGCTAAATCAATCCTGTACAATAAAAAAACATCTGGAGGTATTACCATCCCAGATTTCAAGCTGTACTACAGAGCAATAGTTGTAAAAACAGCATGGTATTGGTATAGAAACAGACCAGTAGATCAATGGAATCGAATTGAAGATCCAGAAATAGACCCACACACTTATGGCCACCTAATTTTTTGACAAAGAAGCCAAAAGGGCACAATGGAAGAAGGACAGCATCTTCAACAAATGGTGCTGGTCCAACTGGATGTCCATTTGTAAAAGAATGAAGTTAGACCCATACTTATCTGTCGCGTCCCTCTCGACCAGCAAGAACGACGCAACTCGCAAAAGCT
>CAJQZJ010013817.1:8871364-8901347 GCA_907164525.1 Lophiomys imhausi | reverse complement strand
GAGCAGGTGAGGTGGCTCAGGAGGGAGCAGGTGAGGTGGCTCAGGAGTTAAGAACACTTATGCCCCTCCAAAGGACACCATGTCCAGCCTGAAACTCCAGCTCAGGAGATCAGGTGTCTTGTTCTGACCTCTGCAGATTCCGTACCATTACCCAGACACATGTACACAAAAATAACAAAATAAATTAAGTCTCTTAAAAACACAAATATTGCATTACTGCTTTCAGCAGTATTCTCCTGTTTTCCAATAAGGCTGAGCCGAGGCTTTTGGTCCCTTTCTATTGCAGCTCTCCATCCTTCCTTCTTGATCTGCCTCAGCCAACTTAACTCCTGTCAGATTCATGTCGGTAACCACCAGATGGCTAGTCCAGACACTGTGCAAGCAGAAAACAAAGGACTCTGATAGTAGCTTGCATTTGGCAGTTCATCCTACACTAAGGCATGGGGCCAGGCTGTTGAAGTCCAGCCCACACCTCCTGGACACTCCTCTGTAGTGGCCCTCTGTAATAGTCGCTGCAAAAGGAATCAGAAGCGGCAAACAAACAGGTTTAGCAGTTCCCTGTCTCCTGTCCTTTAGTGAGTTTCCCATATGCCTTTGACTTCAGGGTCAATTATTAAGAAATAATAACACCCACTCTACATAATCATGTAAATCTTCTCCCTTTTAAGTTTGTTTTCTGTTACCCCAACATCCAGTAAAATTCCCACTGCTTTTTTTCTTTTTCATTTCAGCCCTAGCGAACTTTCCCCATCTCATCACAGCATTTGCAGGAGTTTTGAGTCTCTGCTGCTTCAGGGCTTTGAACTTGTTGGTAACTTGTAACTGATGTGTCTTCACATATGTAGCTCAGCGAGGCTGCTGCAGTCTCCTCTGCACTCCTGTTGCTCTTCCTGCAAGGAGACCTCCCCTTTCAGTTCTGATGCCTTCTCTTCCATCCAAATCACTGTCCACTTCTCACCACCTTAAAAAACAAATCCAGTCTTATCCATTGTTTTAGTTATTTATTTTTATAACTTACAATTTTGTTCTTTCATAACTTTATTCATGTAAATGGCATATTCTGGGTACTGTCACACACACTCCACACATTCTGTGTAAATTCCTCAATGATTTTGTCTTCCTCACCTCCCTATAAGTCCCTTTCCTCTACCTTCTGGGCATGACACAGCCAAAGACATCAAAAATTCACTGCAGCTGCATCTACCTGCAATGAGCCCGTGCAAGACTGTATCTGTTAATGGTCAATCATGGCTCATAGGGTCCTCCCCTTCTCTGCTAAACTACTATATATTGATGGATTCTGGTGATAGAAGGGCAGACATTGTCTTCAGTTGCCTTCCCACTGATAAGCCCATCAAACTCCAGTGGATGGTTCTAAACCCATGGTCACACAGATGGGTCTGGTTAAACTCAAACTCAGCCAGTCTTATCTAGTTTTAAGAACACTGGTTCTGAGATTGACCTTTTCTTCCAATTCTGTTTTAGGTGGTAGGAAAAGGGATCAAAGAAGGAGAAACATACAAAAGAAATACAGGTATATGTGAGCGCACACACACACACACACACACACACACACACACACACACACATTCTAAAGATACATCTTGTTCAGAGTTTGTGTATGAATAAAATGTGATAGTGCATATGAGTGTGTTTTCCAAAGTATAGGTCTTCAAATGGCTCAGTTGATGCGTGCTTGTGTAGCAAGCATGAAGTCATGGGTTCGACCAACAGCACTGCATAAACCAAACATGGCAGACATCTACAATTCCAGCCCTGGGCATAGTGAGAAAGTGCAGAGGTAGAAGGACTAGAAGTTCAAGGTCTGAAGTTACATATCAAGTCCATGGCCAACCTAGACTACATGAATTCTTGTCTCAAAAAATAAAATAAACTATATACAATTAAAGGTATCATTAACTCTGAAAATTTTATATTAAATACTAGCTTTCCATATTTTCATCTTCCAAGCAGAAATAGTCATACTTATCAGACTCCTGAGCCTCACATGACTCTAGTCCTGTGAACAGACTTACAAATGGGCCTAGATGTTACCTGACCTGCCCAATTTCATAGACTCCTAAGAGGAGGATCCTCTTCCCTTCTTGTGGCTCCTCTTCTGCAACAGAAAATCTCTCCTCCTGTATCCTGCTATCCCAGGAAAGAGCTGTGAGATATATCCTATCTAGGTGAACTCTCTGGAATTTTGAAGCCTAAATGAAACCTAAACTAGAAAGTATAAGGATGAAAATAGGCACAGCTAAGTAACCACAGACAATAACACATTGTGCTTACAGAGAAGCTCTGTCCTCCAGGGGGCTCTTGGGTGACAAGAAATGCATGGGTCCCATCTATTCCTGGGCATGAGTATTTATACATTGCCATCATAGGACTCTGAGGTACAAAGCTTGATCCCAGCTCACCTTAGCTTGGTAGAATCCACAGGTCGCACAGTTGGCTTCCTTGTGATTTCCATTCTGGTTTCTTATTAGTTTCACATTCTTGCTTGAATCTTAGTCTTAACCCCTTCCCCCAGACCTGTTCACAGAACTTCAAACAATACCAGACTTGTTCCTACCAATACAAAGGGCCCAAGGTCTACACTCGTCATCAGCAAGTAGTCATGTGGCTCCCAGCTTCACTTCTTCATCAGGTCACCTGAATGCTCCTTATAAGATTAGAGAGGTGACTCTGGATCCCAAATTAGTTTGTGTGCTTTGATTCCCTCAGTGGTAAAATAAGAAGACAACAGTACCTCTGTTGAGATGATACCTCTTGCAGAGGCAAGGGAAGAGTGTCCTTGAATTTGGAGAGAGTGTAGGATATTTGAGATTTAAATGCTAGGAGAGGCCTTCAGGACACGACAGATAATAGGACTAGAGAGACAAGAGGGTCTAAATTCTGAATGGCTTCAATTTCCAAGTGAAGAATTTGGACTTAATCCAGAGGAATTGAAGCCAACAGAGGACTGTAAGTACAGCGGGTGTGCCAGGGCATCTTTCCAGGGTAATAAATCCAGAATCAGGGTTAGAAAAGCTGAAGTGTGAACCCTGAGGCGATAAGAAAACTCAGGGTTGGCCTGAGAGATAAAAGAACCAAGACTCCTGCAGAGGCAACACAGGTTAAAAGTTGGGGTGAGATTACGGAGACATTGGTCAGATATTTGTGATAAGAAGGATTTGGATGTTGTTCTAGTTTTCTTTCTGTTGCTGAGACAAATCACTGACCAAAAGTAACCTGGGGAGGAAATGGTTTATTTCAGCTTATACTTCCTGGTCATAGTTCACTATTGAGGAAAGTCAGACAGGAACTCAAGCAGGAGCCATGGAGGAATTCTACATAGGAACCACCTCTCTGGCTTTTTCAGCTTGCTTTCTTGTATAACCCAGGATAACCTACCCAGGGATGGAACCACCTGTAGTGGGCTGAGCGCTTCTACATAAATTAGTAAATAAGAGTATGCATTACAGGCATGCCTTGGGGCCAGTCTGATGGTGGTAATTCTCCAACTGATGTTCTTTCTTCCCTTTGACTGTGGGTTGTGTCAGGCTGATATAAAAATAACCAGTTCAAATAGTGAGTGCATGTGGGATGTGGGGGAAGGCTCACTCATTTTCTAGGTTGGTATGGTCACAAGTAAAAGCAAGTCTGAAAGCTCACCACTTGTGAGCTAGCAGATTTCAGATGTCTACAGGATATTCCCTACCTTTGTCACCTACATGTACCAGGTATTATACTGAATCCTAAAGATATCATGGAGAACCAGTTATTTATTCGTAATAGCTAGAAACTAGAAACAACCCAGATGTCCCTCAACCAAAGAATGGATTAAAAAGCTGTGGTACATCTACACAATGTAATACTACTCAGCTATCAGAAACAATGAAATCATGCAATTTGCTGCCAAATGGATGGAACTAGAAAAGCTCATCCTGAGTGAGCTAACCCAGATCCAGAAAGATGCACATGGCATCTATTCACTTATAACTAGATTTTAGGCATGTATACAGGGTAACTATCTTATAATCAACAGACTGAAAGGAACAGGAACATAGACATTGTTACCTGTTAGTGGGACACTTTGTCCTAGTGGAGCTGCCATGTAGGCCCCCAGTAGAAGAAGAAGCTCTTAGCCCTCATATAAAAGCTGAACTGAGGGGGACTGATATGTAGGGGCACCCCACACTGGAGGAGTAGGATGGGTGGGAGAAGGGGAAGAAGGTGGGAGGGTGGGACTGGGAGAGGTGGAGGGAGGGGACTGTGATAGAGATGTAACTTGAAGTAATAAATAAACATTTTTTAAAGAGGGAGAGAGAGAGACAGAGAGAGAGAGAGAGAGGACTCCCTTCACATAGCAGTAGTTGTAGTGAGGGAGGCAGGCAATAAATGGAATGAGGAAATAACTCAGGTAATGGATTGTAACACATGTATCCAGAGAAATCAGGTGATTTAAAAAATTATAATTGTGTAAAATCAAAAACTTTTGGTTTTCAAGAACACTACTGAAGATTTGTAATGACCAGTCCAAGTAACCATATAAGCAACATGCCACAAAAACCACAGCAAGAAGACAGATATTCATGAGTGTGTACTGATATAAATAAATGAATTAGAAGCAGTGGACAAACTTCTCATACTACTGAGTCCAAATACTTCAAGTATTTATTCTACCCTCATAGCTATGAAGCCCACTGTTTCCTCCTAGTGTGAGCTACACACACACACACACACACACACACACACACACACACACACACACAATTCATCTAAAAGTGTAGTGTGGAAAGAGGATAAAGGAGCAATGTAGCAGAAGATAATGAGCAAATAGTAGCCCAGCCAGGAGACCAAGGACAACAGCATCCCCGGTAAGTTCCATTGATAGTAGGTACCCTTGGCTTGAGGTGAGAATAGCAGTTATCTCTGCAGTCTTTCTCCAAAGAATTTTAAGCTGCAGTCTAACAGGAGGAAGGCGTGTCAGCAAAATATCAGAGCATTGTTTCTCAAAATCACGAAGGTGGCCCCAAACAAGAAAGCCTGTCAAATTCATAAGAGGTCTAAAGGGACAGAGTGACTATATATATAATGTGGTACCCTGGGTGGGATTCTGGTAGAGGCAAAAGTGAGGTGAAAACTGGAGAGCACCCAAAACATGGTGTTTAATCAGGCTAACCAACCAGTTCATCTTATCACAGATATACCACATTAGTGTACCATGTCAATAGCAGAGGAAACTGAGCAGACAGCAATTAGTCTTGATTGGGGATCTCTTTGCTCTGTGTTACAGCATCTTTTGGTGCAGCTCTATGATAGGCAGTCTATTACTTTGCAAGCAGAGAATTTTCCCACATAACCTTCGGGAGCTACATGCAGTGTAAGAAAGTAAACCTAACAGTTCATTGAAGATTCAGGCTAGTGTGGGGGATTGCCTCAGATGCCCTGGAGCTAAGAAGGCAAAGCTTCCAACCAGAGGGCATCCCAGCCTCCTGTTTAGCTATAGCATTCTTTAAGCAATAGAAATGCATCTGGAAGTTATTTTTAAGGTTAAGTTCACAAAACTGAATCAAATTTTAGAACAAAATGACATAATGCACTCAGCACTCCATTATTTCTTCTCAGATAACCCCAGCATCTTTTATCTGGAATATTTTTTTCCATTTGGGACAGCAGATTTTTCTCCATAATTCTGCTTGGCCTTGGAACAGGGTTTCAATTAGCTGACAGCAAAAGACAGTGGCTATTCCAGGACACTCCTTCCCTTGAGAATATTGTAAGATTTTCAAACAGAACTTTCTTCAGGGCAACAGCAGGAGAAATGAGTTTACCTTCTGAAAACCCTGGCCTCCCTCCTTTCTGTAATTCGCACAGCAGAGAAAACATCTGGAAACGGACAGCCCACGTTTACATTTATCCATCAGAGCCCTGCCTGCTCCCCAACATAAGCAGCAGCGTCACCGACTCGGTCAAAGACCAGCTGAGGGCTGTTCCCCACACTCAGCTTGGAAGCAGTGTGACCTTGGGATTAGTCACTTATCTCCTCCTTACCTCATTCTCCAGACATGAAGAGTGTAATTTTTCTGAAAGAAGATAACTACAGAACTTACAGTTTGATGGACACTAAAATGCCGTCTCATCCCTCACTGGGAAAGGAACTCAATTTCAGCAATCCAAAGCTCATCGAAGCCATTGGAAAACAACCAAATCCTTCAGAATTTGTGAGGTTCAGTGGACAGGGACTTACACTGTTGCATTTTAATTCTGCTAAAAATTAACTGTATTGAAGTAGAAATGACATACACCAAAAAGCATAGCCATTAAATGTATATTTAAAGATCTCTAAAAAAATACATACACATATCAGCTTTTCATTTTAACAACCAACTGACATTTAAAAAGTTTAAGAAAGGGAAAAATAGAGGCTGGTTCGGTGGTTAAGATCACTGGTTGTTCTTGCAGAGGATCTGAGTTCAATTTCAGTACACAAGTTCTGTGGCTTACAACGTCCTATAACTCCAGCTCCAAATACCTCTTTTGTCACCCATGGGTAACTCACACATAAATAAAAATAAATCTTAAAAAAGGTGGTGGGCATACAACTGCTTAACATTTACAATTCTTCTATTCTTTCATTGCTGAACATCGGAATTCTCTTGTGGCAACATGCTTTTTGTGTTGTAAATGTTGTGGTTTTGATTTTGATATGATTGCAAAATGCATCACTCTGCAATTAATTTTCCAATTATTTATAATGAAACCTGACCCTGCTTTCCTTCCCAATAATTAAATTCAAATAAATTGTAGTTAAACCAATAATCCTTTTAAGCACTAATAAGAGGCCATTCAGAGGTATTCGTGATTTTATTTTGACCCTGTTACCAGCAAACTTGTTAAATTAATTTATTAATTCTAGAGGGTCTTATTGTGGATTTTCTTCAACATAACCATCCTGTCTTCTTTTCTTGACTGTTTGATGTACTGGCAGAGTACTGACTAAAGGTTGACATGTTTCTCAATTTTGCATTGGACCCTTAAGTAGGATGTTGGGGGAATCGTCTGATACACAACCTTTATTGTGTAAAGGAAATTCCTTTCCATTTTGTATTTAGTAGGACTTTTCTTGTTATTATGAGTTTAAGTTATTACTTTAATATACATATGATATTTCATCATTTCCAGTCCCAATAAATAAATAAATATGACCACAGTGTGTGTGTGTGTGTGTGTGTGTGTGTGAGAGAGAGAGAGAGAGAGAGAGAGATTTGTTTTCATCATGGTTAGTATAGTCTGTCATAAAAATCAGTATGTAATCCAAAATTACAGACCACATTTTAATGAACAGATACTATATCGCAATCAAATGAATATGGATGGCTTGGCACTTTCACCTCTCCTTGAATAACAACAGTAGTTGGAGAAGGGGGTGTCATTTTCTTCAGTGGTGTTGTCACTGACAAGCTGTTCTTGCTCCTATAAATGACTACCCACCCACACTCAGTGGGCTGCACACAAGAAGACTTGAAAATAGGAAATAGAATTAGGACTGTTAAGAAAGTTGTCAGTGGGAGAGGGAAGTGAACATGAGAAACTGGTCATCTGTGTTCATAGCAGCCTTCTTTGTAATAGCTAGAAACTGGAAACAACTCAGATGTCCCTCAACCAAAGAATGGATAAAAAAAAAAAAAACTGTGGAACTGTGGTACATCTACACAATGGAATACTACTCAGCCTTCAGAAACAATGAAATCATGCAATTTGCAGCCAAATGGATGGAACTAGAGAAGTTCATCCTGAGTGAGCTAACCCAGACTCAGAAGGATGCACATGGCATCTATTCACTTATAATCGTATTTTAGCCATATAGTACAGGATAACTATACTACAACCAATGCACCAAAGGGAACAGGAACATAGACTTTGTTACCTGTCAATGAGACACTTTGTCCTAGTGGTGCTGCCTTGTAGCCCCCCAGTGTATGAGGAGGCTCTTGGCCCTCATATGACTGCTGAACTGGGTCGGGGGACTGTTATGTAGGGACACTCCACTCCAGAGGAGTGGGATGGAAGGGATAGGGGGTAGAGGGTGGGACTGTGGGACTGGGAGGGGTGGAAGGAGGACACTATGATGGAGATGTAACCTGAAGTAATAAATAAATAAATTTAAAAAAAAGAAAGTTGCCAGTGGGAGAGAGAAGTGAAAGTGAGAAACTGTGTGAAAAACAACTAAAATTTATTACATAAATGTATAAAAGTATCCAGCAATAAAAAAATAAGCAAAAAATAGCAAGCACTAATTAAACATATAGAATTGCCAAATCATGAACATTAAAAACTATAAAGTAAGATGGAATATATTTTCACTGCTGGACAAATGATTTCTGCTATAGAAATGTGGCTTTGTAAGTATAGTGGGTGGCTCTTAAATGAAGGATGTACTTCTCAAGTCACCTGTAAAAGCATCAAAAACTGACTATTTTAATGCACAATGATATACCTTAAAATATTATCTACCTTGGGACACAAAGAAGATAAAGAAGTCAGGAAGAGACATAAGGAGGTTTCTAGAGTGTGTTTCTTTCTGTTGCTGTGGTAAACACCATGACTAAAAGCAACTTGAGGAGGAATGGGTTTATTTGGCTCACATATGTACAACACAGTCGATCACTGAGGGAAATCAGGGTGGGAACTCAAACAGGAGCTGATGCAAGAACCATGGAGGAACACTAAATACTGGTTTGTACCTCATGGCTTGCTCAGTCTTCTTTCTTATGCAACTTAGAGCCATTGGCCCAGGGGTGCCACTGCCCACAGTGGGATGGACCCTCTGACACTAATTATTAATCAATAAAATGATCACAGACATTATCACAGGCCAATAAGATGGAGACAGTTGCTTAGTTGAGGTTCCCTCTTCCCAAGTGACTAGTCTGTGTTAAGTTGACAAATCAACCAACTCAGGTCCTGAGAGTATGTGAGGACTCTATTGAGTTTCATGGTACATTCACAATAAAAACCCACTGGGCTACATTTTGATTTTTGCACATCTGTGTATAAGGTATAATTCAATAACAACAGCAAAACTTTACAGTACTAGGCACCAGCTGATGCCTTGTCAAAATGTCAATATGTGAGAGACATAAATACTGTTCGTGAGATGTTGGTAGCATTCGTAACCTCACATACTACTAGTAGAAGTAACTGTATATGATTTTTGAAATTCAATTTTGTAGTAGGGAAAAATTAAGTTCTGGTAAGATTCCATTGCATCTAATTATTCAGTTGTGTGCATTCATATTTCATATGAATACCAGTATAGAAGGCAGATACTCTGTACCAATCCAAAAGTTCAAATGCTATGGGAGCAGCAAACAAGAGCCAGAATCTTCATTCAAGACTGCAGATCCTGAAGACAAAGGAGATGATGTTGATGACACTCACCAAGGAGAATGTGGGAGTGGGCACTGCTTCTATGGAAAAGGATCTGCATACAAGATACATCCTACATCTTCTAATGTGAAAAATTACTCAGTCCTCTAGAAAAGCATATGCTTCAATTAACAATTGTCTTAATGGTATATTATGTAGATATGATGTAGCTTACTAAAAAGATAATTGAATGTTTTATACTATTTAGCCAATAGAAACTCATAGAAGAGAATATTTTTGAATGAGTGGCTTTTCCAGCAACAAGAGCATATGCTAAGAATATAATATTAAATGAAAAGCAAGATTTCCTGAGACTATGGCCCAATTTTAAGGTGTTCACCAAATTTTAAGGTGAACACCTTAAAATTTCAGCACCCAGGAGACAGAAACAGGTGGATCTCTGTGAGTTGGAGGCCAGCATAGTGTACGTAGCAAGTTCCAGCCCAGACAGGACTACACAGTCAGTCTTTGTCTCAAAAACAAAAGCAAAGTTCCTAAGACTGTAACTATTTAAAAATTATGTGTGTATTTGTGAAATATGGTGCAGAAATTCCCAGGCATGAAGAAAAAGGTGATGTCAGGGCAAAGAAGAGATAGAATTGATTGGAAGTGTTCTCAGTACGTTTTTCTTTGTCATCTATTGATGTTAAGTAGTATTTGTGTAGTTTATTAAATATGAAGAGAAAAACATGGGTGGTAAGCAAGAAAGGTACCTCATGTCTTCAGTGGTTAGACACCCATTTCAGCCCTTTTAGACTAATGCTATCATATTAAAGATAATGGATTTATAAATGTTCTGGAAAATGAAAGAACCACTTGACAACCAGAAATACTAAGCGTCACTTTCTCTCAGGACTACTTAGTGGCTTGCTGGGCATCCACACAGGTGCATTGCTATTTTTACTTTAATTAAATGGATTTAAAAATTGGGCTGTTTAGGGATTAGCAAGATGACTCCATGGGTAAAAGCAATTGCTGGGTAAACTGAGAGGGATATGAGGTAAAGTCCTGGAAACTATATAAATATGAAAGGAGAGAAGTGACTCCATGAAGTTGTCTTCTGACTGTATGAATGTTCCCATCTCTATTAATAAGTTTTAAAAATTAATTGGATGTTTAAATGATAACAATATTTAACAATAAAAACAAAGAAAAACCTAACAAAAGAAAAACTTGACAATTCATCTTTCAATAAAGCAAGTGAGTAATTCATTGCATAGTACACCTATTTAATGACTGATTGTACTGTGTTTATATTAGGACTTCCTGCATTCTTGACATTTCAGTAATTTCCCATTATGTATACACCACGTGTATTGTTTAAGGGCCTTTGATAGAATAATGCTAGATTTGCTCCAATATGCAATTTAGTGACTGATTCAACTTCCAAATAGTGTTTCCTTGCATAGTCTTCCTTCTTCCTGTTGGCTTTCATTAGTTTCATTATTTATTAATTTTATTATGAGAGTGAACCTGGGACTAGTGCCTGCTAGGCAAGCGCTCTCCCATTGGGCTGTATCTCAAACCCAGTTTTACTTGTTAGACTCAAATATTAACAGTTATTTCATGAGTCAATAACAAAATTATTTCTACTTGTTTGTTTTTTTGGATCTTAAAAAAAAGAAATGAGAAATGGAGCAAAAATAAAGAAAAGAAAAAGGAACAAGAAAATGAAAATCAAGGTATGTACTCCCTGTCTCAATTATGTTTAATTAAAATAAATTAAGAACCTCATTTTAACTTACAACAGCAGTTGGGTTTCACAGGATTAAGCAGAAATTGAGATTGGAGGAAGAAAAGCAATGGACACACTGAAAAGTAACTTGGGGGCATTTGAAACGGGTGATTTAAAGTCAGCTTTCCGTTCTCTGTGCCAATGGGCATTAAGGAAGAAGGGCGGGCTTGGGGCATACAGTGGCTAGACAGACCATTAAATTGGTATTAAACACTTTTCCATATGAAGGAAGTGTCACCCTTCCAAAAGCCAGGGGCTGAGGGATCAGTTTCCATGCAAACGCTGCTGTGAGAGAGCTGGGTAAACTTAGAAAGATTAAGGGGTCAGCGGGGTGAGGACCCTGGACGCTGAACATGTCTGGCTGCACTTCCTTGCAGACTCAGGGAACTTGGCACCACGTAGCAAGACGAAGGGGCCTACATAAACACACAACTCCACTGACGATTTTTTTCCATAGAATTAACTCGACCAGAAATACATTACAAAAATAGAACAAAGCTGGCTCCCATCGGCTTCCCTCCACACCAGCCCATAAAAGATTTCTTGTACCTTGTCCAAATGAAAGTGAGGGAATGACAGCTCAGGGCCAGCCTTCTCAGTGGTGGTTTCCTCCATTGACCACCGGCTGACCTCTTTCCAGAGTTGGGCTGCAACAAAGACCCGATTGAGTGAAACTCAGCGCATATGGGCAGGAGGGTCTCTGAGACTGACTTCCTCAGCTGAAATCCTCAAAGCGATTCATTAGCACAGACCTTCCTAATACATACCGCGTGGACCCTGGATACCCCAGAGATGTCCCTAGGAATTTCCTTGTGGTGCTCAGACCTGTACTCGTCTTAACTAACACTAGCTGTAAAGCAGCCCCATTGGTCTTGAAAAACAACCTTGGGCTGTCTGCAATAAAGAATGTTCTAAACAGTCTTTTCGGAGCTAGTTCGGCCTCCATCACACCTCCTAGTCCTGGTAAGGGCATTAGGCTAAGAGTAAAAATGTATAAGTTTTGGACTCAGGCTGTCTTGGACTATCCCTCCCATTATTGGATGAAAACTAGAGACTAGTTATGCAAACTCTTCTGGCCTCTATTTCTTTGTAAGAAAAAAACTGCATATTTTTGTTAATGCATGTTTTTGTTAAGAGACTCAAATGAGTGCCTGGCACATGCTCTCTTCTCTCCTCCCACATAGAATCTGACCGGCATTGAACTTGGATGTCCAGTATATCTGAAAAGATTAGAAGTGGAGTCATCATTTGGGGATCATAAACAATGCTCTGATATTGTGGTTAAAATTTCCTTGCAGAATCAAGTTCTGTAAAACACCAGAAGTAAGCTATCTGATACATCTCAACCTGTCTTTGTTTTAGGTTCCTTAAGCTTGAGGGCAGATTGAGAGGAAAGATGAACTCATAAAATCCAGAGTAGAATGGTGATGTGTTAACACTAGAAAAATGAGTAAGAGAGACAGAGCAGGGAGGGAGGGGGAAGAAGGAAGAGAAAAAGGGGAGAAGGAGGAGGAGGGTGGAGGACTGTCATAAACAAATTGCTTCTGCTCAGGGCATAGGTTTCATGATGAACTGTAATAGAATCTGTTGACTTCACAAAAGTTCAGAGTGGTTTCATAGCTGCATTAAATCTCTGCTGTCACCAGAGCACAACACAGATGGAGAGAAAGCAGGCAGACTGCAGCAGGAGGCAGTGAAGTGGGAAAGGCCTGTCTATGCTCAATGGGTTCCTGGCCTTTATCATGGACTGTACATACGGTATATCTTAAACTATACAAAGATCTTTTGAGTGTCTGGCAACAATATGGGGTGACTGAAGATAGAAAGAGTTTGCACAACGCATTTGGTGCTACTGACCACAGAGGAACTGAGCTTTTCTGTTTATTTGTTTGTTTTGGAATACCAAGAGGCAGCCATTCCAACAGCCATAGGCAAATGGACTAGTAGAGGAACAAAAAGAACATTCCATGGATTATGCAGAGTGGAGTTGGAGTAGGAACCTAAGAAGATAGAACTCAGTCTGAGGCAGAGAAAAAAATTCTCTTGGCCACATCTGGATGGGAGTTTTGCCAGCTCTACTGGAGGATGGCTTGGGAATTTGTAGAGTTGGACCAAATGGCATCTGAGCTGCAATTAACTCTTCAAACAAATCATCTTCCAAGTCAGCCATACCAAAGTTGGGCTCATTCTCACCTAAGCTCCTTGGGTACTTGACCTGCTGATGCAGAGCCCTTTTCTAGAAACATTTTGAGGTCTTAAATCAATGGAAGAAAACATAAGCCAAAATCCATATGTTGGGGCCTCTGGAGACAGCTCACTTGCAGCGTGGGAATGAGAATGACATGGTCCACAAGCCCCAGAATATCCCCCGAAGAACCATACTACTCCTGTGCACGTTATTTTAGGAAAGCATTTCCTACTTTTGAATCGTCATTCCAGACATCTTTCTATGCTTACACACGGATAAAGAAACATTAGCAATGAAGGCCATAAGAGGATGATGGACAGTGAATATAGTCACACAGTTCATGGTATACTTGAACAAAAACTCATGTGAAACTTGTCACTTTGTGTAAGGAACATGCTCTAAAAATAAGTACATAAAAGAAAACACTGGATTGTCCTCCTTAGATCTCAATAACACAATACATTTTATACCTCAAAATGGTACATTGAATTGAAAAATAAAGTAAAATAAAAACCAGCACTGTAACAATATTGAAATGAAAAGATACACAGTGTAGAGGATCTAAGGGAAGACTGACAATCATATGTCCCATGCTGGGCATCAGTCAACCTCTAGAATTACATCATATATTTTTAAAAGTATGACCCCAACCATTGTTCTATGGTTGAGGATGGATTAGGGGACACTGCAGAGAAACCCCTAGTTGTGAAAAGAATCTTTTGTTTCTTTAATTGAGCACAATTTCAGCAAGATTATGGCTCTAGGTTCATAATCTCCTCTCCCCAGCTTTTGGCACATTCAATGCTATTGGTGAATTTTTTTTTTACTGTTGTTTTATCAAATTGATTTCATTATGTGCCATGAGACAATGATTTTCTTCATCTCAATTTATTCTATTACCTTGATATTAGACTCACCAGCTTCTGGTTTCTTTTTAACATGTTGCATATTTCACTGTGGTTTTTATTGTACTTGAAGAAGTAACCTTCCACCTTTTATGTTGATGATGCCACTTGATCTGTGATCATTAATTTACACTGTGTCTACTACAGGTTAGAGTCCTTACAGGAAGTCAACCTTTCGGGGAAGAGTTCCATGAAATGGCAGAACACTAACCCAATATATCCCAGGTAAGCAAACATAAATGAGCTACCTCAAGAATGTCACTTATCTAGGTCTTCTATTCCACTTTTGAGGGAAGCTAATTATTGAACTAAAAATTGTACTATGCCTATTGATGAACCATTTCTTATCATGAAAGTTTAGAGCTATTGCAGTTTTAAATTCCATCATTCCACCGCTAACTTCTCTACTTTGTTATTGCCTATGAACACAGTTGTTCAAGACATAACAAGTGGCTGGAGAGATGACTTGGTCATTAAGAACATCTGTTGCTCTTGTACAGGACAAGGGTTTGGTTCCCAGCACATATATCAGGAAACTCACAATTGCCTGCAATTCCAGCTCCAGGACTTCCAATACCCTCTTCTGATCACTTCTTTCAAGGCACTATGCTGTTAGGCAGGCTGCCATACTTAGCATTTGAATGTTTGGCTATGAACACCAGTCATCAAGCTTGAGCAGGAAGTGCTTTTCCCACTGTCTTCACTACAGCCCTATCCTTGGTTTTACAGGAGTGCAAAATGAAGCAGAGACAGAAGTAATATAGTCAAGTTCACATGCCACTAAGTGATGAAAAGGGTCCACATAATACCCACTTCAGTTGTTGGGGGAAATAAACAAGTGATTATAGAACACTATTTTATTCCATTTAAGTCACACTACTTAAACCTTTGGTGAGATCAAATACTTGTGCGTTATGAGAAAAAAAAAACCCAAAATCTTTAAATTGTTTGAAAAGAAGTGACATCCAAGATAATTTCATGGATTGCAATACATTGGAAAAAATATCTCAACATCTCTGAGAACAAATAAAATTGTGAGTCTTTTAAATGTGAATGATTAGTGATCACAGATATGCTGAGACAGCAGAGGTGAGTGGTAGTAGAGCACATATTCAGAGTTATTCATCATCCTTCATCCATGTGCTTGGCTTTGCAGAAAACAGTGTCATCATTTATATTTAGATTGCTCGGGCACACACACACAGCACCTTAGAACCTCATGTGCATTACTTTTCTTTCAGATTCATTTCTCTGTAGGTTTTTGTTGTGTTTTTATCTTCAATTCTTGCTATAAGTATCCTATACTTGATGCTAGTTTTCTGATAAAAGATGAAAGTACCTCTAAATCAGCACAAGATTGGCTCCTTGTAATGTGGGGGGGGGGAGAAAAGCAAAAATTTGAATCCCAGTGTCAAAAAAATAAAAAGCTGATGCCTCATGTGTTGTTTTTTAACAAGATCTCAAACATTTGATTTTACCAACTCGGGAGTCAGTTGTTGGGGGGAAAGCCAGCTGACTCAGGGAGGGAGAAAGGTCACCCAGCTGACCTTCCTACTCAGCTGATGTCCCAAAAGGGGAATCCTCCTTCCCTGTGCTGCCAACTCAAAAACCCCTCAAACTCAAGGTCCTTCCCTTCTACTTCCTGTGCATATCTCTATCTGTTCTGCTGACTTCCTCTTACTCTCTATGGTGTTTTCCTATGTTTAACACACCTCTTGGTTGGGTCAATTGGTTGCTTACTCCACCTCTTGACCTATGGTTGACTTTATTTAATCCTGTTTACAATGGTCAAGCAGAAAGCTCTTGAATTAAAGGTATATGGTAGGGCTGAACCACATCACAACTAGAAACAGGTTTTTCTGGTAAACAACACAATCTCAGGGTTCACAGTATGATCAAATATCCTTCAACACTCATGGAGAATAAAAACTAAAGAGAGGGCTTAGCATATGCAGACTGTTGTTTGAGATATTGCTAAAACACTCCCCCATCTCTTCATTTAAAAAAAAAAAAGATTTTCTTTCTCCATTTGACTCCCACAATTTGAATCTATTTTCATTTTCACTTTGGTTTCCAAAGCAAATATTGTCAATTTCTTTATTGGAATTAGCTTTAGGACTGAATTTCACCTTTTTAGAAGCAATGGAATTCCTACACATACTTATAAGCTCAGCATTGTACCACCTCCAAGAACCTCCCAAGAATGTCAGAATATACAACCAGATCAATAGTTGTTAAAGTAATATGCCAAACTTACTATTTAAAGTTATACTCTTCATGACTGTGATGTGATTTTTAAGACTGTATAATTTTCTCAAATATTCTTGATACTACAAGAACAAATGAATAAAACATGTTAATGGATAGATTATAATATTGGTGGAAAAAAGTAACATACTGTCTTTGAGTACCCTTCAAATATCTATAGGCACAGGTTCAGACTTTCTGAACAGGACCACAGTTGCTCAGAAAATAAGACCAACAAATTAACTAGCAGGACAGGGGATTAATAGTTACAGTATAAAAAGAATTTTAAAAATTAAACATCAAGAAAACAAACAACCCAATCAAAACTTGTTTATGGAACTAAACAGAAAGCTCTCAAGAGAAGAAATATATCTGGCTAATAAATATTTGTAAAGGTGTTCAACATCCTTAGCCATCAAATAAATGGAATTGAAACTACTTTGTGATTTCATCTCATCCCAGTCAGCATGGCTATAAAGAAAATAAATGACAGCAAATACTGGTGAGGATGTGAAGAAAGCAGAACAGTTATTTACTGGTTTTTGAAATGTAGACTGATATATAGCCATGGTGGAAATTGATGTGGGGGGTTCTCATAAAACTAAAAATAAATCTTCCATACAGTCCAGCTTCATGATTCCTGGGTGTACACCGAAAGCACACCACAGGCTCCCACAGTGATACTTGCTCATTTGTGTTCATTGTTAACTTGCTCACAGGATCCAGGAAAAGGAACCAGCCTAGACATGCATAAGTTGACAAACATATAATAAAATCGTGCCACCTACACAGAATGAAATTTTATTTAATTATAAATAAAACTGAAATTTGCAACAAAATGGAACTGAAATTTTAATTGAGTAGGGTGACCAAGCCCCAGATAGATGTTCTTCCTCATGTACACATTTAGCTTGGAATTCTCAGAGTAATATGTTTAAACAACAGGTAAAAAGGATCCCTCAAGTGGGGAAGAGGGGTAAAGATCCTTAAGGGAGGGGAGTATCAGAACACATGTGATACAAAAGTAGAGGGGCTGAATACTGGGGTGGGAAGGTTTCAGGGCAAACTGATACTTTTCTGATCTTTGTAGGCTCCTGGCTTCATATGATGCACACACTCAGGCATATACACATAAAATAAAACAAGATAAATATTTTAAAATACAATTTTTAAAAGCTGAAATGGAGGCTACCTGCATAGGAGATAAAGCTTCTCACAGAAGCCAAGGGTTATAAAAAGAAAATCCCAGTGCTTGACATGAGACACCTCTCTATGAGGTATTGGTTATGAACCCCAAAACATTATAGACTATTGTCAATGCCCTTTGTTTCCCACCAAAATTAGAGCACAAGACCCCATCACTAAAGACACCAGACACCTGGGCTGCAAAATCAATCTGAGTCTTAACTGCCAGCTGCTGGTTAGTTTTCATAACACCAGAAGCTGACATTCAGGATTCTTGGAGAGATGTCATCAAACCTCTTGCCAAACTGTGGACCCTATAATCTGCCTGTAATATTGTCACCAGCTTTCTGAGTAAATTTAAGTTCTACTGTCAAGGAGGGAATTTATCCCTAAAACTATAAACCTGGTCAAGACCTGGTGGCTGGTGAAGTCATAGGCCTGGGGCAGAGCCGACTACTACTGTTCTGCTCTCAACCTTCAACACAGAAGCTTTGTCTTCAAGTGGGCAGTCATTAACATGGAATGGCTAACTGGTCAAAGTACAGAGAATAAGTGAATAGGGGTGCTCAGCCCTACCTTGGACATCTACGTCATCCCCTCCAAAGCTCAGAGCACATCCCTGAAAAGGGGACAAGAAACATAAAAGCCAGAGGTATGGAGGAATGCCATAGAACAATGGCTACTGGATATGACATGTTCATTACACGGGTGAACTAACTACAGCTGTGACTACTTACGCAAGCCCTGCAAAAGACTGGACCCACCACCCTTTCAACATGCATAGGGGCGGGGCTCCTGAGGCAGTTAATCCATGCTGGGGGAAGGAGTATCACTTTGTTCAGTCATGTAGCCACTGATCAGTGGCCTATGTTCCTATCAATAACTCCCCATTCATCCTCATGCAAGCAACCCTAATTAAACTATCAATGAGTTTTATTTGGGGGGGCTTGTTTTGTTTTAAGATATTATATTAAGAGGGGGCTGTTGAGAAAAAAGAAGCATTCTGGTGGGAAAGAAAAGGGGATGAAAGAAGGAGAAAGGATATGAAAACAATCAAAATTCTTAATCTGTCTGACTCTGCTGGGAGGTACACATCCGCCAGTCTCCTTACACATTTATGTGTCTCCAGGTGTGTTGACCTCAGCCACAGGGCCCATCTTGAAGCTGGAGGTGATCTTGAAGGCGGGAGTTGCCTAAACTGACTCAGCAGAAAGTTGGGCTCTGCAGTCCATGCCTCTATATTCCTCTCACTGTGCTAATCAAGCTGTAAACCTTTCCCATCAGAGCCACTGTGGTCAGTGTGTTTCTATTCCAGTAAGTTACAAAGGGAGAATATAGCAAATTCCAAAGTGAAACCATATTTCTGGTCTCTAGTGGGTGTATGAGACTTGAGCACACAGTTTTGACAATGGGTTTTCAGATGGTTTGTGGGTATATACAGGTGTCAAAAACCATTCAATTGAGCATTTAAGATCAAGGCACTTCCTCATCTATTAACTTTATCTCAATTTTAAAAAGGAGGGATGTTCTGTCACGGTTAGTGGCAGTAGATGCCAGAAAGTATGCATGAACCAAAATTCTCCATAGTAGAGAACGTAGGAATTTCAAAATGTAATTACTAAATTAACTTACATACATATAGGCATTGATTCTTGCAGAGAACTGAATACATAGTCTTAAAATTCATGTGAAATAGGTACACAATCAATTACTTGTTAGGGCAGAAGAAAAATCTCAATATTAGAAATTGTGCCAACCATAATCTACAATCATGGTATGACAAGAAAATACATTTAGTGATGTATTTAATGAAAAAAGTGACCAAGATAATACTATACAATTAAACTGCCATTAAAGATTAAATCAATATGGCTTCCCAAATAATGTGAAATAAAAACAAGCAGAATTTGGATGCTAATAAAAGCATCATAAATAGAGTTTGAACCTAACATTAAAAGCCAAGTTACCCTTGAGGGGATACTCATAGCTCAGACTGCTTTACTATCAAATAGTTTAAAATGACAATAAATTATTTACAAATTTAACAAGAAATTATGAGAAAGGACAACACAATATGCTAAACTAAGGCAAAGGGGAATCTTCATTCAGTTTCTAATAAGAAATGAATGAATTTCAAAAAAATGGAGGAATTTGTTAAAATATTGGCCATTTCATGCCAACCAGTGGACTCTCTCATATCAATGATAAACATTGTTTTTTTAACCTCAAAAATTAAACAACTCATGAGAAATTAAACATTCCCTGGCTCTTACCCGACTCATTCATTACTCCAGAAGATTATTTTTTACTTATTTATGTGTTTTTCATCGAAGGTGGTGTATTTTCCAGGTAGACAATGGGTTAGCCTGATGTAGTAACTCTTGTCTGTAATTGTATCATGAAGAAAGCTAAGATAGGAGGATGGTCATGAATTTGAGGTCACCCTAGGCTACATAATTACCATGACTCCAAAAACCAATAAATTAACCAATAAGTCTCTCTCTCTCTCTCTCTCTCTCTCTCTCTCTCTCTCTCTCTGTGAGTGTGTGTGTGTGTGTGTGTGTGTGTGTGTGTGTGTGTATAACAGAAAGAAATCAGGTTTAGTGGCCCACTCCTGTAATCCCAATACTCAGAATAAAGTGGTAAGAGAATTGTGAGTTTGAGCTCAGTTTGGGCTGCACAGTGAGTTCCAAGTCAGTATGGGCTACAGAATAAGACTGTTTTGGAAAACAAATAAACAATAATAGCAAAAATGGCAATGTAATTACCCAATCCATCTCTTATAAACCTGTTAGAAGGTTCTGGCAAAATTGAGTTTTGTATCTGCCAGATATACTCAAACAAATAAACAAAAATATATTATTCACTAGATGGAATGAACACAAAGAAGAACCTCAGCACTTCCCATCGTCTGCCACTCCAGAGTGAAGGGAGGGAAGCTCTCCTTGTTTAATAGGCACCTTCAGCCTCCGGGATGGATGCCACAGGGAAAGGAGCCCATTGATAATGACTCTGCTTCTCAGTGCCAAAGCCCAGCGAGGCAGAGATGAAGAGCCTGGTTTTTATACGGGTGTACTATCTGGAAAGAAAAGATATGCAAATTCTCACAGCCCTGCTCTTTACCAAGCGCAGGATGCTTTCCATGGGCCTTTCTGTAAGTGACAGAAAGGCTACAAGAGAAGTCTCCAAGTTTTTCCCATGAGGAGGGACTATTACTTTTTGCCTTTTTGCCCCTACACCCACCCAGGGCAGTAAAGGTCTAACAAAGCCTGGCAACATAGTTTAGTGTAAATCAATATTCCTGGCTTCAGCTACCAGTGACAGATATGAAGTTATGTGACTCATTTAATAGAGTCTACAAACATGTGCTCCAGAGAGACTCCAAACTCTGCCCCAGACCCCAGGTTGCTAGAAACACAGCTCTTTGCTAAGGACATGCAGCACTTAACTATAATCTGTGAAAAACTCTATATTCATCCTGAAGCCTGCCTTTTCCTCTTCATTTCCTAAATATTCTCCTTGGGGGAGTCACAGAAACAGCCTTCAGAACTTCACGTTGTTGTAGATTGCTGTTGGAGTTAGTAACCTTAGTTCCCACCAAGTGGTCCAACATCTCTTTCCATTTTAATTAGTATTTAGAAAGCCCCTCCCTTTATTCATGTGCTTCCTGATCAATCCCACATTTAAGAATGGATTTAGTCCTCACTGTGATTTGGGTCTGAAATGTCTCCAGAAGCTCATGAGGTAGAGATTTAGTTCCCAGCTCAGCACTATGGGGAAAGTGCTGGAAACTTCAGAGATGAGACTTCATGGGAGGAATCAATGGAGATGCACTCTTGAAGGGGACAGTAAGACTTGGTCTCTTCCAGTCTCTGTCATGCCCTGGCCATGAGGTGAGCAATTTTACTCTGTGATGCTCACCCACTCTATTCTGTGACAGAGGACAACCAGGGATAGACTGAAGGCTCTGAAACCATGAGGCACAACAAAACTTTTCTCTTTACAGCTGATTCTCTCTGGGATTTGGTTAGGGGCAGAAAGCTCACAAATGTAGCCATTTCGAGGACTAATCCCCAAACCTGGCCCATCTTTGAAATGGCACTCTCCAATATCTTATCCTTAAATCATTATCTCCCAACATATCAGCTCTCTTGAGCCTACATTCCCAGTGATTTGCCCCACAGGAGCCCCTCCAGTCCTCACCTCATTCTTTACATCACTCATTTGTAAAGCCTGGCTGTAAAGCTCATCCTCTCAGCTGCACCCATGATGTTCTTGTATGTCAGATAACTCTCAATCGGGCATGAAAAATGTCCCAAATCTCCTTCCACACTTATGTGTGTGGGCAGCTAAGAGAATTCCCTTCTTAAGAATGTTATGCAGCCAGGCTGGAGAGACAGCCCAGTGGTCAAGAGCATGTACTGTTCTTACATAGGATCTGAGTTTGGTTCCCAGAACCCAAGATGGGAAGCTCAAAACCACCTGTAACTCCAGCCCTAGGAGATCTATCGTTATATAACATTCACTCTTACTCCAACATAAAGACACTTGAAATGCCATCAGTGAATGATGAAACTCAGCTCTTCACACAGCAATGTTTCTGATGGGATGTCAAGTGAAAACAGGCTGCTTCTGAAACACAATGAAGTTTTCTGTGCCTCTCTCTTCACTTTTCAAGTGGATAGTTTTGAAACCAAAATCGACCTTTTTTGCATAATGAACTTTACACAAGCGGGACTCTTTGTATTGATGTTATTCATGTTTCTACATCTGCATTATTAGCTCATTACACTTCAAGCTTGTAACTTTCCCCCCAAATAGCAAGGTAAATGTTTTCTTTCATGAAAGTCTTTCTATTCTTAGTTAGCTAAACTTGTGTCAGCTTTCCTAAGTCCTTCCAGCCTTTCTGAACCTGGCAGGAACTCTCTTGGCTCCAAGAACACATTATAAATCTCACAGATGACCAACTCACAGATGACCACCGTCTGCTGTTTGAACTCTAGGGGCTCCTCTGTAACTTGTCACCAAGCTGTCTCAAACTCTGGAGCTTATCTTTCTACAAACATACTGTTTATCAGAATTCTTAGAAATGCATGAGTCATACCATCATTAGTAGCATATATAATCTCCACGAACCTTCCAGCTTCTCCTCTAATAATGATGTTCCTTCCAGAAACTTCCCCAGGTCTTGTTATGTTAGACTCCTCTTAGGCAGTGAACTCATTTGTACCATCCATTTCTTTAGTTTTCCATCCAAAGAAAATGTTGTTTTCACTGATATTTGGGCCATTTTTCTTTTTCTGATAGTCCTAATTGCCCAGGCCAATCCGACCCTTCATAATACTCCATGTCCCCCGGGGACTGCTGATGTTGTTCAAGTTCAGATGAGTCAGCTGTCTTCAGTCCTACTTTGCTGACACACACACACACACACACACACACACACACACACAGAGAGAGAGAGAGAGACACACACAATATTTTCTCCATCCAGTACCTGAAAGCTGTTCATAGAAATGCTAGAGATAAACATCACATCGGGCTCATCTACCAAGCACTAAGTTGAGAATGTTGCACCTGACCCTCCTCCACCCATCCCACTACACTGGAAATCTCTAAAGGATGTAAATCATTAAAGAGAAGAAAGAACGAGCCAGAGATCATCAAAGCAGGCATACAAACCACTGACTCATTCTGGCCCTTGCTCATGCTCTGAAGTGTTCATCTTGCTTTCCACATTCACTCCACTCTGCTGTAATCTCCACTGCACCCAACTTCAGTTCCTGTAATCCTGTATGGGCCATGTCAGCCCTTGCTCTGACTTCATATCGCCCATCCACAAGTCTTTAAATGTCTGTTCTCAGCTTTGCTTCTCCTTGATGAATTCCCCCTCATCCACCCCTAATCCTTAAAGAACAGTTCAAGCCTGCTCTGTTCCTTTAGGTTCCTGTCTCTTGCCTCCCACTCTACTATGCATCTTCAGTAAGCTTTCTTCTGTCATCCATCTTTTATCTTGTTGCATCTTCTAGAAAAGCAATACTTCCACCTGGCTGTCTACTAGGGCCATACAAGTAGCTTTTTAACATAAGAGAAGAGAAAAACTTAAAAGAAAGTGGTAGGTGGAGATATGTTGACAAAAGATTAGACGACTGATGATAGATATGAGATAAACAGATACAGTTTAAAAGATGAGTGTGGTAGAGAAGCATAGACAGGAGATGTATATAGTTGATGGGTGGGGAAAGGTCAATACTTGTTACTGGGGTTAATGACTCAATTCAAAGTTGGGTTTTCATAGCATGGTATTTTGATTCTAAATTCATGAATTTCCTCCTACTTTTAGAAAAGTTGTATCTTGAATTTTTTTCAGATGAAAGGCATAATCAGTATTTTGACCATTATACACAGCTAGAATAGCTCTCTACTGTCACCAGAAACAGACCCCTGAAGATTTTGGATAGAAATGTTGAAATGTCATGGCCCTTTATTTTCTTACAGGACACAGGTGCTTGACTCATCTTCCCTCTGAAACACCGATGGACCACAGGATGTGGGGAGGGCAACCTAACTTGTGTCACTGCAGAAGTGACAAGTTATTTTATTATTCTGCTCACACACACACTTGTTGGATTTTTTACCTAGCATTTTCAAATACTTTGCACTTCAAAGTTTACATCTCACCTTGGCTCAAGAGAAGCCCACCTTCAGTTAAGTTGTATAGAAAATGGAGGGGCTGGAGAGTTGGCTTGCTAGGATCCCCAGCTGCTCAATCATGAGGACTGTTATAGACCGCAGCCAGAACTCACCTAACATGCCAGGCATCCTGTAAAACACCTATAAGTCCAGTTCTGAAGGATCGGAACCCTTCTTGTAGCTCTTTCATCCAAAGGCATGACTACTTCTCTACATAATAAGCAAAATAAGTCTTTTAAATGGGAGTAGGCAGCAAGGGGGCTCAATGGTAAGGGTTCTTGCTGTTAAGCCTGATGACCTGGGCCTGATTCCGAGGACCCACATGATGGAGAGAACTGATTTCCCTACTTGTCTTCTGACATTCATACGTGTGCTGTAGTATATGCAATTCCCCCCAAATAAATAAATGTAATTTTTTAAATGTGCAATTTTTTTCCAAAATTTCTTCTGTATCTTGTATGCCCCTGTTCTTACTCATAAACCTCTAATTGTTCATTTTTCACTCACACCACAGTGTTGCCTTTTTTATTACTCTTTGTATAACAACAAATATCAATTTTTAAAATTTATTATTTAGTGTGTTTGCAAGTATGCAGTGTGTGTGTGTGTGTGTGTGTGTGTGTGTGTGTGTGTGTGTGTGTGTGTACACAGCATAGTGTACACAGGGAGTCCAGAAGAAAATTTCAGAGGGTTCACCCTCTCCTTCCACTGTGGGCCCTGGGATTGAACTCAGCCTGTCTGTTCAGCATTCACTTCTACTCATGGAGCCATCTCCCTGACACAGTAATTCTCTGTTTTCTTTTGGTTATTTGTAATGGGAATTAGCTTTCTTTAGTGAACTATGGGAGTACTTCTGAACTCTTAAGAGAGGAAGCAATAGCTCTGCCAAGACAGGGCGGGCAAGTCCTTCATAATTCGTGCTTTACAATTAATGTCTATCAGACATACTGGGCCAAAAAGCTGAAGATAGATGCTCCAATGTATTGAGAGAAATTGGGGACTGTTCAGGCAGCCAGTTGTCTGTCATTTCTTAGTTTTGGAAGCTGCTGGCTCTGCACTTCCTGTATATTCAGATATATTTATCCTTCTCAGGTCTCTGATGTGGTTGAAGACTAGATAGTTATAGTCTCACAGTTAAATTTTAAGTTGTTTAGGAATTAAAAGGATGTTCAAGTTCTAAGAAGATGTCTTTAAGTTGGTAATGCAAGTTAAGATGAAAACTGAGTTAGGTATAGAATTTTTAACTCATTGAGATAGATAGATAGATAATAGAACATTAATATCAATTGCCAAATACATATGGACTGGACATTGGGAATGTATATTATACCTTATAATTTTCATAATTATGGCCTAATTGTTCTTATTGTTTTGTATTGTATTTATTGTTTTAAGAAAAAGAGCCTTTTATTAGACTAAAAGGGGGAGCTGTTAGGGGAAAAAGATACACCTTAAATTAAAAAAAAAAGCAGATGGGGAAGAAGGTAGGAGGGTGGAACTGTGATGGGGAAAAGGGAGGGGACTATGATTGTGATGTGACTTGAAGACATAAATAATGTTCAAAGAGAGAGAGAGAGGCAGGGAAATTGACCTGACATACGGTAGCACATAGTTCTGGGTAACCATTGAGCGGGCACTCTGAAGGCCTGGGAATCTGAATAGAGCTTGTAGCTTGATGTTGCTTGGATGATAGAGGACTTGGGGCTGAGATGGGTGGAGCCCAGTTGAGGCCACAGCTCCATGATAAACCCTTTTGGTGCCTTGTTGAAGGGGTGTGGCTAAGAAGCCACAGAACCTCAGATGAGGGCAATTGCCTAGAGAAGCCATGGGAACACTAGATATCTTGAGAGAGCTTGTGAGCCCAAAAGATGGCCAAAGACCACCAAAGACCACTAAAGACCATGAGACTACGCTGGTTATATAAGCTAAGGAGCTCCACATGGATCTTTGTCTCTTGCCCCCACAGACAGAGGAGAGAGAAGTGCACAAGAAGTGTGAAACAAGATAAACCATTTGCCAGCCTTTAGGCCACAATAGCCTGAGACAAATCAACAATCATAAACGTTGGCAAACAAATTGAGCATTGCCAAGAATATTGAAAGATAGAGTCCAAGAAAGAGACTTCTGTCACAAGCCAGCCTAAGAAGGCTGACAAAAAAAAAGGTGTGGAATTGAACCTGCTGAGAGAAAGTTCTTGAAAACTGGACACTAAAGATGTCTGTTCAGGGGCCCAAGAGTGCTGGGAGAGTGAACGTGGTGGGCAGAATTCAGAGGCCACGATGAGGAAAACTAGGCCATGGTGAGCACACAGGCTGAATAGTTGTGAAAATGAGTCTCGGCTGACGGAGGAAGCCAATCCCAAGTTTAGCGGTTAAAGCAGGCCGGCCTCATAAGCTGGCCACAAGCTATCGGTTGAAATAAACTGACTACATGAACTGGCAAAGCTAGACCCAGAGGAAGCTAAGCCAAGTCGAAGATAGGACTGCCTGCCTTGTCTGCCAGAGAAAGACTGCTAATTGCTATAAGGGTGTGACTGCAGATAGGAGACAGAACGCAAGCCAAGCTGCCCTAAGGACTCATGGCCTAATATCCTTTCAAAAGGCTTACAATAGGATTGGTTAAGTGTTCTTAGGTATTAAGTGTTTATAGATATTAGGTGTTGTAAGTTATAGGATATAGATGTTTTATAGGTGTTTGTTAAGTATTAATAAATATAGATGTTTTAAATAAAAATTTTCTGTTACAGTTATTTCTTGTTTTCTGCTTTCATTAGTTATCTCTCTCTTTCTCTCTGTTTTCTATTTTCATAGTTTGAGTTTGTGTTCCTTTTCTCTAGATTGGAAAATATTTCCCTCCTGTTACAACTTTGTATATTCTATCTCCACCACCCTTTCTCATTTCTCATTTAGAATTCTCCTTCTGACTTCTTCTCACGGATTCCCATTTTAACAGAGTACTCTGAAATCAGAGAGGGCCAATTTTTTTCAACTTGGTTCGTCTAATTACTTATTGTATTTTTCTTGGCCTTCTATTGCCTCCAACAAATATTTTCAAGTTACAGAAGCAGGTGTGTAACCATCTTTTGTATACTTAAAGTATCTGTCACATTCATGAGAAACAGACATCTGGAAGATGTTGGATGGAGAAGTTGAAATGTCATATTCTTCTCTTCCCTCTAAGATACCTACAACTGGCCCCCTTTTTCCTAGAATCATTATAGTATGAAAGTGGTGGGCCACCTCACTTATGTAACTAAGTAAGTGACAGTTTGTTTATTTCTGCCTATGTACTTGCTTTCTACTTTCCCTGGGTGTTGTTCTATTTTCCCCTACTATTTCCTTGAGTCCAATTCTTACCAGCTTTCTTTCACTTGGAATAAAATTTCTCTATTATATCTTCATATGTTCCTTCCCTTTCACCTGTTCTGCTATCAACTCATGTTCTCTTGTCGTTTTACCTCTTCATTTCAACTGTGGAGTTTCAGAGAAGAATCTGTCTGTTTTCTTTGCAAATGCCACAGTTTCTAGAGGGTCTTGTTTGCATGAGCTCAGGACAGCCTCTTCCTCTGCTTCTTTAAACAGAGCCTGTTCCTCTACTGATGTCCGTTCTCAAGAGCTCCTTGATGATTTCATCCTCCCTTTTGTCCACAGATAATTAAAATAATTTTGTTTTCAGACTTGGCCTCCAACTCTGCTCACAGACCACGCTATGTTTCCATTAGTTCCCCATCCACTTGGACACACTACACTTTCTGGTTTATAACCATTCTAACCTCTAATTTTTAGGAGACCATTCATGGCTGTCCTGCTGGGATGGGGTAGAGAGATGGCTAGGGGCCTCTGTAACCATAAAAGGCTAGGATTTCTAATAGGAACATCTGTTCGTGATTTCCCATTGTCAAATCTCTCCAAGGACACTGTATTTGAAAGAAACAGGCCTTCCAGCAAATGCAGAGTTGATTGGCCTCATGCCTGACTGTTTTCTGAGATGTTGGAGACCGACACCATAAGAAAGCAGGACCTGGGGCTAGAGAGATGGTCTCATAGTTAAGAGCATTTGGTGCCCTTTTAAAGAACCTGCATTCTGTTTCCAGCACCCATATCAGGTGTGGGGACCTGCATTTGTATGTACATACCCTCACACAGGAAAAACATCAACACAATTAGGATATAAATCTTTAAAAAAATGAAATCAGGTGCTGTACAACAGTGCTCTGCTCTACTCACTGTTGATTTTAGAAGCAAATTGGATCTTTTTTTTTAAATATGGTTTTCATTTTAAGAAACAAAAACAAATTTTAGTAAGAAAGAAAAATGAAGAAGTCACTGGGCACTGAGCTCAGTCCTGTGTGGTTTACTGTTGGTGTTCAATTATCCCTGACATTCAGCAGGAAGCCTCAAAGGGTCACACCAGGTGGCACTTCCAGAGCTCATTCAGAGTCCTGGATCCCTGCTGCTGCTCTATGCCCTTGACTCCACTCACTTTCTGGATTCTTGTTCTATAAATACCAGCTCTTATCTCATTATTCCGTATTTCTCACTTTTTTATATGTTGACTGTGTATGAGTGTGTGCATACGCAGACCATCTTGGGTGAGGCTGACAATCTCTGGTGTCATTTCTCATCTCCCACCCTGTTTGAGACAGGGTCTCTTATTTGCCATTGTGTACAGCCCAGCTGTCAGGTCCCCTGTCTCTGCCTCCTATGAGAACTGAAATCACAGATGTATGCCACTGCATATCCAGCTTTATATGGCTTGCAGGGATCCAAACTCAGCTCCTCACGCTTGTGTGGCAAGAACTTTACCCACTGAGACATCTGCCCAGGCCATGCAGCTAATGTTTAAATAATTATGATTTATCATTTATGAAAAAACTGTGGACAATTTTTACAAAGGAAATCATAGGAAGAAAAAGAGGAAAATGTTTCTCATTATGAAAGCAACTGCTCTTTAGGGTCTCTTCTGCTCTCATCTTGTATGGCTCAGAGGTAAGAGCACTGGCTGTTCTTCCAGAGATCCTAAGTTCAATTCCCAGCAACCACATGGTGGCTCATAACCATCTATAATGAGATCTGGTGCCCTCTTCTGGCCTGCAGGCATACATGCAGACAGAACACTGTATACATAATAAATAAATAAATCTTTTTTTTAAATGTCATTATAAAAGCAGCTGCTCTTTAGGGACTCTGCTGCTTTCATCTTGTATATTTCCTTGTGCCTTTTTCATTTGTTTATCACATTGAAAGAAAAATAAACATAATGGCACCTTTGTTTCCACTTATCTTCTCCCGTGTCCAGAAGCTGTACCAAGTTAAGCAACCTATGTTTATGCTTAGCTGTGGTGTGGAGCCAGGTGGTACACAGAAACATCAAAGATGTGTGTGAGTGTGGGTGATATATGTGTGTGTGATATATGTGTGTGAGTGTGTATGTGTGATATATGTGTGTGAGTTGTGTGTGAGTGTGGTGTGTGTGTGATATATGTGTGTGAGAGATATATGTGTGTGAGTGTGTGTGTGTGATGTATATGTGTGAGTGTGTGTGTGTGATGTATATGTGTTAGTGTGTGTGTGTGTGTGTGTGTGTGATATAAATGTGTGAGTGTGTGTG
>CAJQZJ010013817.1:8798543-8824990 GCA_907164525.1 Lophiomys imhausi | reverse complement strand
GGGGGGAATTATAAGTAAGGTCATTACACTGGAGCTTCATGATCAAACACTGGTGGCTTTATAAGATAGAGAGAAAAGAGGGTACAGACACAGATGTTTTCTACTTCTTGTTATGAGAAGCCCTGTGCTTGTTGATGACGCTAGCAAAAGGCCACCACCACCACCACCACCACCCCGCTCTTCCATAACCATGAGCTAAATAAACCATTCTCCTTTATGAAGTTATCCAGTCTCGGGTACTGTGTTATAATTAAGAATGGGCTGGCCGGGCATGGTGGTGCACTCCTTTAATCCCAGTACTCGGGAGGCAGAGGCAGGTGGATCTCTGTGAGTTCAAGGCCAGCCTGGTCTCGAAGCCAGAGGATTCAAACACAGGCTGTCAGCTATCTCATCTGTGTTTACTGTGTATTTATTTGGTCTCAGAAAATCCCTTGCACAGGAAGCTGCATCTTCAGGCCTCCTTGGGTCTTGCTCAGAGTCACTCCAGACCTGGTAATGATTCTGGCTAAGATGATTGAGCCAAGGAGGACTGTGCAGCCTCTGTCCACACCCAGTGAAAAGGAGTCTACAGTCTATTACCATCTTAATTTTATGCCCAGTGTCTAATTATGTTTTTTACTTTGAAGTCTTGTTTATGTGATTTAATGTAATTACCCAGCTTGGTTTTATTTAGCAGTTACTTGCAAGATTATCTTTCCGTCTTTGACTTCCAACCTTTCAAAACCTATTGTACTTCAGATTTATCCTTTATAGAATGGAGAATTTTGTTGCTGTTATCTATTTTGTTCTGTTTTTACTAAAATTAAAAAGATCCATTTATGTCACTGGTGGACTTAGTCCATTTCTTCATTAACCCATTTCTTTTCATTTCCCCTGTTTACTTTGTCTCACCTTCCTCTCACTATTATTCTATTCATTCTACTCAGATGAATTTCATCCTTTGGGAACTCTAGATGATCAAGCGCTGCTGGGACAGTGGTCAGTCTCAGCACAACCTCACTGTCCCCTGGCCACAGGAGCACAGTGTTCCCTGAGTTTGAGGAAGTTCTGGAAGAAATGTTTGATTCTTTTGCTTACTTTTTAATCCTACATTTTAGGCACACTGCTAGACTTGAGAAAGAAAACCGTGTTTCTCTGCTGGGTTGGGCTGGGAACTCTAGAGGAACAGATCAATGGAATGAGTGTTTATTATAGATGTAGCTTGTGTGACAAAGGATGGATGGTCTGACAATGGTGGTCTGCATGCTGGACAAGCAGAGAACACTGTAGCTTCTCAGCCCAGAAGCTCAACAGTCCTGGCCAGGTGTTGAAGGCCTGGCTTCTTGGAGAGCTGTGCAGTGGTGACTCCGTGCTATTGGCCCAAAAAGCTGAATTCTGACATGTCTCATCCACACATGCACCCACTCTGAAAGAACAGGATGTGCAGGTGAGAGGCTGGCTTCTGCCAACTTCCTCCCTGTATTCTGGCTGCTACAATGTCTGAAAATGTGGCTCACATTTAGGGCTGGTCTCCCCCACTGCAGCCCTGACCCACACATCAGTATCATCCTTCTGCACAGTACACAGCTCTTGGTCCAGTTGACAATCAAGTTGACAAGCAATGTCAATCATCACATCTATTAGTTCTACTATTTATTCATTCATTCATTCATTCATGCACTCACTCACTCACTCATTCACATGTCAAGCAAATAGTAATTGACCAAGTAGCTTATGGCGCTTTTGAGAGGCCTTACTGTGAGAGAACTGCTCTAAAAATTATGTTTGGTTTTGGTTGGTTGGTTACTATGTTGTGGTCATTATGTAACTTAAGATCATTTTAATGCTTTATATCATTTGCTATTACTGGTACTACATCTGATTATCGGACACTAAAAAATGTGTATTACAGGATACTTTCTGATGACAACTTTATGGAAATGTGTTTGGCTATAGATGTTATTATTTTCATAGGATAGCATTTTACATATGAAATTTGTGTCTTTAAAGGTAATGTAAAAGGCAAAATATGAGAACTCAATGTATTTGGTTCCATATAACACTCCAGAGAATAATTAAACTATTTGGGATGGGAGAGACCCTTTAAGAAAAATTCTAAAGAAAACATGTAATAGCAGTAACTATAGAAAATTTAAAATGTTTGTACAAAATAAGAAAGTAAATACAAAATGGCAGTGTTTAAAGATGTAATGCAGAACAGAAGCTAGTTATTAGAACCAAGAGTCAAATCCTGCCCACTTCCTGCATTTAAAAAAACCTTTTACTACAATACCGCCCAGGCCACATGTACACACTGTCCCTGATGCTTTCACTCCAGATTTATGCTGCCATGACAGAAGCTGCATGGCTCAAAAAACCTAAAACAGATATAATTAAGTAGTTGCAGAACAAAATGTGCAATCTCTGGTGTGGATGATAAATGTTCATGAATCTTTATATATATATATATATATATATATATATCTTTTAAAAAAACAATAAGAAATCAAACTCAGTTTTGCAAACATTGACAGTATACATACTGAGCTGGATCCTGCTGCCAGTGTGGAGCTGAGTTTGAAGAGGTAAATAACATAGATCTAACAAATGTAACCTTATATAATGATCAGTTCCACGAAGAAACTTTTTAAATGATAATATATATCTTGTATTTGGATCAATTTTATCTCAGATCAGGATTAAATTTTATTGTATGGAGCCAGTAGTGTTGATGACATAAACTAAAGTTAGGTGCTGGAATCTATGAAAATTGTAGAATGAAACTGTGCATCTATTGAATACTGACAAACAGGAAGAGATTATGTGTTATATAGAACCAAATAAGTTAGTGTGCATATCTGTATTTCTTTAACAAAAATACTATGACTTAATAATCTGCTTTTCTTTTCATTTGTTGTTCCCTACACAATGTGTGGAAACGTCTGTAAGAAGAATAGTTTTAAAGCCACGCATTGTGGCATCCATCCACAGTGATCCCTGCACTAGAATGGCTGAGGCTGGACAGTTGTCTCCAGTTCCAGGCTACATAGTGAGTTCCAGGCTAGCCTTCTCTATGGAGTGACACTCTTATCTAAAAAGACAAAAGTAAAACCAACAGAATAACCTTTGAGTTTCTACTTCACCTATTCCATCTTTGGGAAAACTTCTTGGCACAGGACTGCAAAATCAAATACAGTGCTTGAGAAACCCACTGGAGACAATCCTTTGCTCTTCCCCTGGGCAGGAGGAAGACAGACGGACTGTTTCTCTAAGTTCCACCAAAATAGCCCCATTACAATGACCAGCTTGCATGACTAGTAGTTTGCATTTCTTAATTATCCTACACAGTTTATGACAATTAGTAGCAAAAGGCTGAAACTTCACATTTCATTTTTTTTCTTTACCCCCTAACCCATCTTTCCCATTTCTCTGGGGTGGGGTGTCCCTCATCTCAGTTTAGAGGTCATATGAGGGCCAAGAGCCTCCTCATTCATTGGGGGTCTATGAGGCAGTACCAAGAGTGAAAAGTGTCTCATTGCCTGGGAGACAGAACTAAAAAACAAACAAATAAGCAGACAAACAGATAAAAAAGGATAAAAAATAGAAAAAAAATAAAAAGCTTATGTCCATGTTCCCTTTGGTGTGTTAGTTGTAGTATCGATATCCTCTACTATATAGCTAAAATCCTACTATAAGTGAATAGATGCCATATGCATCCTTCTGTCTGAGTTAGCTCACTCAGGATGAGCTTTTCTAGTTCCGTCCACTTGGCTGCAAATTGCATAATTTCATTATTCCTGATAGCTGAATAGTATTCCATTGTGTAGATGTACCACAGTTTTTTAACCCATTCTTCGGTTGAGGGACATCTGGGTTGTTTCCAGTTTCTAGCTATTAAAAATAAGGCTGCTAGGAACATAGATGAGGAAACTTCCTTATGATTCCGTGAGGAGACATTTGGGTGTATACCCAGAAGTGGTATGGATGGGTCCTGAGGCAAACCTATTCCAAGTTTTCGAAGATATCACCAGACTGACCTCCACAGTGGTTGCACAAGCCTGCATTCCCACCAGCAATGGAGGAGGGTTCCCCTTTCTCCACACCCTCGCCAGCATGTGCTGTCATTTGAGCTTTTGATCTTAGCCATTCTGACAGGTGTGAGATGGAATCTCAGAGTCATCTTGAGGTGCATTTCTCTGATGATTAAGGATGTTGAGCATTTCTTCAAGCATCTCTCAGCCATTAGGGATTCCTCCTTTGTGAATTCTCTATTTAGCTCTGTCCCCCATTTTTTGATTGGATTATTAGGTTTCTTGGCATTTAATTTCTTGAGTTCTTTGTAGATTTTGGATATTAGCCTTCTGTCAGATGTGGGGTTGGTGAAGATTTTCTCCCAGTCTGTCGGCTGCTGTTTTGTTCGAATGGCAGTGTCCTTTGCCTTACAGAAGCTTTTCAGTTTCATGAGGTCCCATTTATTGATTATTGATCTCAGGTCCTGAGCTGTAGGTACTATGACAGTCTATTATAGTTATTTTCTAAGCCAATCAGAAATAAAGCTGCTAAGAGACAAGCAACATCTACTTATCCTAATATAAGAGATAGGGCCTCTTTGAAAGCCTCAAGAGATCTGCAGAATATGGCATTCAAAGATGTTTTCGTAACTTTAGAATTTTTTAAATATCGAGACATATCAACTCCTGACAGCACCCCCTATATCTGCTCCAAGTAGAAGATGAGCATCGAAGAATCTCCAGTGGGAAATGATTGAATTAGTCACAAGCCTATCTCTTGGTAGGAAAAGCCCCTTGCTCCAACTGTAGACAGAATGCTGTCCAAAAAGGACAAAACTTGGAAGCAGGTAAGTCGACAGCCTAGCTCTGCCAAGACAGGGTAGGCAAGTCCATCATAACCCCTGCTCTACAATCAATGTCTGTCAGAGAAACGGGGACAAATGACTGAAGATCGATGCTGTAATGTATGGAGAGAAAATGGGAACTGTGCAGGCAGCCACTGGTATGTCATTTTTTAGTTTTGGAAGCTGCAGGCCCTGTACTTCCTATAAAATCAGATATATTTATCCCTCTCAGGTCTCTGAGGTGGTTGAAGAGTAGATAGCTAGAGTCTCATAATTAAATTTTGAGTTGTTTAGGAGTCAAGAGAGTGTTATAGATCTACGAAGATACTTTAAAAATTGTGTTGCAAGTTAGTATGAATGTTGAGTCAGATATAGAACTTTAAATTCATGGAGATGGTTAGATAGTAGAATGTTAAAGTCAGGTACCAAATACATATGGAATGGACATTGGGAATGTACTCTAAGCCATATAACCCTCATAAATGTGGCCTAATTACCTCTGTTGTTTTGTATTGTATCTATTATTATAAGAGAAAGAGCCATATGTTGGACTGAAAGGGGGAGCTTCGGGGGGAAATAAGATATACCTTAAACTTTAAAAAAAGTGAAGAGGATGGGGGTTTGAGGGTGGGAGGGTGGGACTGGAGGGGATAGTAGGGAGAGGATTGCCATTGAGATGTAACTTGAAGAAATAAAAAATAAAGAAAAAATAGCCCCATTACTTCCAGCTTGATGTGACAAATATTATTGGTAGATTTTAGTGACCATAATTTTTATGTGAGCCAGATTTTGCATATTAATTTGTAGTTCACTTTTTAGAAACTTTTATATCAATAGCTTATATGTTATCCATTGTGTTAACATAAGTCATTGACTGGGGAAAGCTTTTACATGAAAAAAAAAGTTATACGTCCTCCTCAGCAAGTTTACTTACTTTTGTTCATATATTCCTGTATTTCACCATTCAGTGTGGGGCTGACTGACTTGATCTGAGGTAGACATTGACTAGAGCTTAAGGAATTATAGATTCCATTCTCATTTTACCAAGAGATTTTAGCCAAAATGAAGGCTAAATTTACTGAATCCGCTTGGATGGAAAGGCAACTAACTATATTGTTATTCACCTGAGACCTTTCATGTTTGGTCCATTATATGAAGGTGCTTCATCCTGCTTAAATCCACTGACTTAATAAAAACAACTCATAATTTTATATTATCAGCTAGATTTCTTTTGATAAGCTATGGATTCTATGTGTTTTCTTTTTAGAATGTTGCTGGATTCTTTTTTCTGTCACTTAAATATTTAACCCATCTGGAATTTGCAACGCTAATGGAAGAAAACTTTGATTTTCAGTAAAAAATATTAGCCCATTGCCCCAACTTTTAAAAAGGACACTTTAATAGGGAATAACATGCATTGTGGGTCAGCTTGAATCACCATAATAACACATCACAGCCCAGGCGGCTTAAACAAGAGAAACTTGCTTCTCAGAGTCCTGGAAGCTGGAGGTGGAGTTCAGGATGGTGGCAGCACTGCTGGATTCTGGTAAGGGCTCCCTTCCTGGTATGTTGACACTGCCTTCCAATGCACACAGGGCCTTTCCCTGGTGAATGTAGGTAGAGATCAGTCTCTTTGTTTAGTGTAATGGTGTCGCTCAAGTAGGGCTCCACTCTCAGGACCTTCATTGAAGATCTTATGCCTCAGAAATGACATTATTGGGGACACTATTCAGCCTACAACACCATGTGGGTCCAAGATGCACCAAGCCAGGTAAGTAGGCCCCTCCACATGTGAAGTGTATAAAGAGACTCTGGTTGACCTTTTCTCTCAGATTCTACACCAGTTCCTCATTCTGATAGAGACACCAGGTAATGTGCTGAGTCATTTACTCTGATATATATTTTTGAAAAATACAATTATTTTCTTTTTTTAATTTACTTTTTATTTCTTCAATTACATCTCAATCACAATTCCCTCCATACGCCCCCCTCTAGTCCCACCCTCCCACTCTCTTCCCCCTCAACCCCCCATCCTCTTCCCTTTTTTTAAGTTTGAGGTATATCTTTTCCCCCCAACAGCTCTCCCTTTCAGTCCAACAAATGGTTCTTTCTCTTATAATAATATATACAATACAAAACAACAGAAATAAATAGGCCACAATTATGAGAGTTATATGGTTTAGCATATATTCCCAATGTCCAGTCCATATGTATTTGGCACCTGACTTTAACATTCTACTATCTAACCATCTCCATGAGTTTAAAGTTCTATATCTAACTCAGCTTTCATACTAACTTGCATCACAATTTTAAAAACATCTTCTTAGATCCAGAACAACTTCTTGATTCCTAAACAACTCAAAATTTAGCTATGAGGCTCTAGCTATCTATTCTTCAACCACCTCAGAGACCTGAGAGGGATAAATAGATCTGATTATAGAGGAAATGCAGAGCCCACAGCTTCCAAAACTAACAAATGACATACCAGTGGCTGCCTGGACAGTTCCCATTTTCTCTCCATACATTATAGCATCAATCTTCAGCCATTTGGCCCTTTTTTTCTTACAGACATTGATTGTAGAGCAGGAATTATGAAGGACTTACATACCCTGTCTTGGCAGCGCTAGGCTGTCGACTTACCTGCTTCCAAGTTTTGTCCTTTTTGGACAGCATTCTGTCTACAGTTGGAGCAAGGGGCTTTTCCTACCAAGAGATAGGCTTGTGACTAATTCAATCATTTCCCACTGGAGATTCTTCGATGCTCATTTCTGCTTGGAGGAGAATAGGGGGTGCTGTAAGGAGTTGATATGTCTTGATACAAAAAAATCTAAAGTTACGAAAGCATCTTTGAATGCCGTATTCGGCAGATCTCTGGAGGTTTTTGAAGAGGCCCTATCTATCTCTTATATTAGGGTAAGCAGATGTTGCTTGTATCGTAGGTTTATTTCTGATTAGATTAGAAAGTAACTATAATAGGCTGTCATAGTACCTAACAGAATGACCGGCTTGCATAACCATTAGTTTGCATTTCTTAATTATCCTAAACAGTTTATGACAATTAGTAATAAAAGGCCGAAACATCACATTTCATTTTTTTTCTTTACCTCATAACCCTTCCATCCCATTTCTCTGGGGTGGGGTGTCCTTATATAACAGTCCCTCAACTCAGTTGAGAGGTCGTATGAGGGCCAAGAGCCTCCTCATTCATTGGGGGTCTACAAAGCAGTACCATCAGTGATAAGTGTCTCGTTGCCCGGGAGAGAGAACTACTAAACAAACAAACCAAGAAGCAGACAATAGAAAAAAAAGACTAAAATATATAAAAAATATAAAATATATATAAAGAATAAAAAAAATTAAAAATTAAAAATAAAAACACTATGTCCAAGTTCCCTTTGGTATGTTAGTTGTAGTATCGATACCTTCTAATATATAGCTAAAATCCTGCTATAAGTGGATAGATGCCATATGCATCCTTCTGAGTCTGGGTTAGCTCACTCAGGATGAGCTTTTCTAGTTCCGTCCATTTGGCTGCAAATTGCATAATTTCATTGTTCCTGATAGCTGAATAGTATTCCATTGTGTAGATGTACCACAGTTTTTTAACCCATTCTTTGGTTGAGGAACATCTGGGTTGTTTCCAGTTTCTAGCTATTAAAAATAAGGCTGCTAGGAACATAGATGAGGAAACTTCCTTATGATTCCGTGAGGAGACATTTGGGTGTATACCCAGAAGTGGTATGGATGGGTCCTGATCAAAGCTATTCCAAGTTTTCGAAGATATCGCCAGACTGACCTCCATAGTGGTTGCACAAGCCTGCATTCCCACAAACAATGGAGTAGGGTACCCCTTTCTCCACACCCTCGCCAGCATGTGCTGTCATTTGAGCTTTTGATCTTAGCCATTCTGACAGGTGTGAGATGGAATCTCAGAGTCTTCTTGAGAAGCATTTCTCTGATGATTAAGGATGTTGAGCATTTCTTCAAGCATCTCTCAGCCATTAGGGATTCCTCCTTTGTGAATTCTCTATTTAGCTCTGTCCCCTATTTTTTGATTGGATTATTTGATTTCTTGGCATTTAATTTCTTGAGTTCTTTGTAGATTTTGGATATTAGCCCTCTGTCAGATGTGGGGTTGGTGAAGATTTTCTCCCAGTCTGTCGGCTGCTGTTTTGTTCGAATGACAGTGTCTTTTGCCTTACAGAAGCTTTTCAGTTTCATGAGGTCCCATTTATTGATTGTTGATCTCAAGTCCTGAGCTGTTGGTGTTCTGTTCAGGAAGTTGTCACCTGTGACAATCAGTTCGAGGGTTTCTCCCACTTTTTCTTGTAGTAGATTTAGTGTGACCGGCCTTAGGTTAAGGTCTTTGATCCACTTGGACTTAAGTTTTGTACAAGGTGATAAGTATGGGTCTAATTTCATTCTTTTACATGTGGACATCCAGTTGGACCAGCACCATTTGTTGAAGATGCTGTCCTTCTTCCATTGTGCCCTTTTGGCTTCTTTGTCAAAAATTAGGTGGCCATAAGTGTGTGGGTCTATTTCTGGATCTTCAGTTCGATTCCGTTGATCTACTGGGCTGTTTCTGTACCAATACCATGCTGTTTTTACAACTATTGCTCTGTAGTACAGCTTGAAATCTGGGATGGTGATACCTCCAGATGTTTTTGGTTTTTTTTTTTTTTTTTTTTGTACAGGATTGATTTTCCTATTCTGGGCTTTTTGTTGTTCCATATGAAATTGAGAATAGCTCTTTCCAAGTCTATAAAAAATTGTGTTGGTATTTTGATAGGAATTGCATTGAATCTATATATTGCTTTTGGTAAGATGGCCATTTTTATTATGTTGGTCCTACCCATCCATGGGCGTGGGAGATCTTTCCATCTTCTAAAGGCCTCTTCCATTTCTTTCTTAAAGGGCTTGAAGTTCTTGATGTACAGGTCCTTTACTTGCTTGGTTAGAGTTACCCCCAGGTATTTTATATTGTTTGTATCTATTGTGAAGGGGGTTGTTTCCCTTATTTCTTTCTCAGCCCATCTGTTTGCTGTATAAAGAAGGGCTTCTGATTTTTTTGAGTTAATTTTGTATCCAGCTACTTTGCTGAAGGAGTTTATCAGCTATAAGAGTTCTGTGGTGGAATTTTTGGGGTTGCTTATGTATACTATCATATCATCTGCAAATAGGGATAATTTGACTTCTTCGTTTCTGATGTTTATCCCCTTGATCTCCATTAGTTGTCTTATTGCTCTGGCAAGAACTTCAAGTACTATATTGAAGAGATATGGTGAAAGTGGATATCCTTGTCTTGTCCCTGAGTTCAGAGGAAATGCTTCCAGTTTCTCTCCATTTATTTTGATGTTGGCCACTAGCCTGCTGTATATTCCCTTTATTATTTCTAGGTATGGTCATACGGTCCTTGTATGCCCGTTCTCTCCAGAACTTTTAGCATGAAGGGGTGTTGGATTTTGTCAAATGCTTTTTCTAAATCTAACGAGATTATCATGTGGTTTTTTTCTTTCATCTTGTTTATATGATGAATGACGTTGATAGACTTTTGTATGTTGAACCATTCCTGCATTCCTGGGATGAAGCCTACTTGATCATGGTGTATGATACTTTTGATGTGTTCTTGAATTCGGTTTGCTGGTATTTTATTAAGTATTTTTGCATCTATGTTTATGAGAGAGATTGGTCTGAAGTTCTCTTTCTTTGTTGGATCTTTGTGTGGTTTAGGAATCAGGGTGATCATGGCCTCATAGAACGAGTTTGGTAATGTTCTTTCAGATTCTATTTTGTGAAAGAGTTTGAAAAGTATTGGTGTTGGCTCCTCTTTGAAGGTCCGGTAGAATTCTGTGCTAAAGCCATCTGGCCCTGGGTTTTTTTTGGTTGGGAGGTTTTTAATGACTGTTTCTATTTCCTTAGGGGTTATAGGGATGTTTAATCTGTTTATCTGATCTTGATTTAGCTTCGGTAGGTGGAATCTATCAAGAAAATTGTCCATTTCACTTAAGTTTTCAAATTTGGTGGAGTATAGATTTTTAAAGTAGGATCCAAATATTCTCTGGATTTCCTCAATGTCTGTTGTTATTTCTCCCTTTTCATTTCTGATTTTGTTGATTTGTGTTTTCTCCCTCTGTCTTTTAGTTAATTTGGCTAAGGGTCTGTCTATTTTGTTGATTTTCTCGAAGAACCAACTCTTGGTTTCATTGATTCTTTGTATAGTTTTTTTGTTTCTAAGTTGTTGATTTCAGCCCTAAGTTTGATGATCTCCTGCATTCTGCTCCTCTTGGTTGTGTTTGCTTCTTTTTTTTCCAATTCACCCAGTTTAGCTGTTAATTTGCTAATATGAGCTGTCACAATTTTCTTTTGGAAGGCACTTAGTGCTATGAACTTTCCTCGTAGCACAGCTTTCATTGTGTCCCATAGGTTTGGGTATGTTGTGTCTTCATTTTCGTTGGATTTTAAGAAGTCTTTGATTTCCCTCTTTATTTCTTCCCTGACCCAGTGGTCCTCTAGAGTTGCTCAATTTCCATGTGAGTGTAGACTTTCTGTTGATTCTTTTGCTATTGAAGTCCAGCTTTATTCCATGGTGGTCTGATAAGATACAAGGGGTTATTTCAATTTTCTTGTATCTGTTGAGGCTATCTTTGTGTCCAACTATATGGTCGATTTTGGAGAAGGTTCCGTGAGGTGCAGAGAAGAAGGTGTATTCTTTTGTGTTTGGGTGAAACGTTCTGTAGATATCTGTTAGGTCCATTTGGGTCATGATCTCTGTTAGACTCATTATTTCTCTGTTTGGCTTTTGTCTTGATGATCTGTCCATAGTTGTGAGTGGGGTGTTGAAGTCTCCCACTATTATATTAAAGTGTTTGGATCGATGTGCAATTTAAGTTTTAGAAGTGTTTCTTTTATAAATTTAGGTGCCTTTGTATTTGGGGCATAGATGTTCAATATTGAGATGTCTTCTTGCTGAATATTTCCCTTAACGAGTATGTAATGCCCTTCTCTGTCTTTTTTTATTAACTTCAATTGGAAGTCTATTTTGTTTGATATTAGGGTGGCTACTCCAGCTTGTTTCCTGGGTCCATTTGCTTGGAAAACCTTTTCCCAGCCCTTTACTCTGAGATAGTGTTTATCTTCAATAGTGAGGTATGTTTCTTGTATACGGCAAAAAGATGGGTCTTGTTTACGGATCCAGTCTGTAAGTCTGTGTCTTTTTATTGGCAAGTTGAGTCCATTGATGTTGATGGATATTAGTGACCATGGGTTGTTATTTCCCATTATTTTGGTATAGCTGGCTGTCTTGTGTTTCTTTTTGTTTAGTGTCTGTGGAGGTTTCTATTTCCTCTGTTTTCTTGGGTGTAGTTATCTTCTCTGTGTTGGAATTTTCCTTCTAGTATCTTCTGTAGGGCTGGGTTTGGGAGGAGATATTGTTTGAATTTGATTTTGTCATGGAATATCTTGTTTTCTCCTTCTATGTTGATAGAGATTTTTACTGGGTATAGTAGTCTGGCTGGGCACCTATGTTCCCTCAGGGCTTGTAGGACATCCGTCCAGGCCCTTCTAGCTTTTAAAGTTTCTGAGGAGAAGTCAGGTGTGATTCTGATGGGTCTGCCATTGTATGTGACTTGGCCTTTTTCTCTTACAGCTTTTAATATCCTTTCTTTGTTCTCTACATTTGGAGTTTCTATTATTATGTGGCGAGAGGAGTTTCTTTTCTGATCTAATCTGTTTGGTGTTCTGTAAGCCTCTTGGATTTTTACTGGCATCCTTTCTTTAGGTTTGGGAAGTTTTCTTCTATGATTTTGTTGAAGATATTTCCTGGACCATGGAGTCGGGAGTCTTCTCTTTCCTCTATGCCTATAATTCTTAGGTTCCATCTTTTTATTGAGTCCTTGATTTCTTGGTTGTTGTGGGTGAGAGATTTTTTTAGCTTTCTCGTTTTCTTTGGATGTTGTACTGATTTCTTCCATCGAATCTTCCATGCCTGAGATCCTGTCTTCCATCTCTTGCATCCTATTTTTCATACTCACATCCGTAGTTCCTGTTCTCTTCTCTTGATTCTCCATTTCCTCTTTTAACTCTGACTGTGTTTTCTTTATTGTTTCCATTTCTATTTTCATGTCTTGAATGGTATTGTTCATTTTGTACATTTCCTTCTCCAGTTTGCTTGTTTTTGCCTGGAGATCTTTCATTGCTTTTTCCTTTTCCTGTTCAAGCTGAGTCACCTTGGCTTGGAGCTCTTTAATGGTGTTATTCGTTGTTTTGACTTGGAGAATTGTGGCTTCTTTGAATTCCTTCATAGTTTTAAGTTCTTCTTGAAGGGACTCTATCACTTTCCATAATGTAGAATTGTCATCATTTTCATGTGTTTCAGTTGTGGTGAGGTGGTTCGGGGTGGATGGAATAGCATTGCTTTCTTTCGTTGGAGATATTTCGCTCTGTTTTTTTTTTCGTCTGGGGCCTCTGGCCATGTGGAATTTTTTTGCTGTCTTCTGGACTTGTGTCCAAAGGGGGTGCTTTGGTGTAGGAGTAGCGTTCCCTTACTCCACCCCTATAAGGTGAGTCATTCAGCCCCGCCTCCCAGGTGGAGACCTAACTAATCCAGGTGGTGGTGCTGTGTACAAGTAAGCTCTGGTTCCCCACCAGAAGGGCCCGTACTAGTACAAAAGTCTGATATACGACAGTTTCACATATCTCGTAGTTTGCCCAGGGTTGGTTCCTGTAGCGGGTAACTCTGCAGTTCAGCTCCAATAGCCTTGCCGCTCCTGCGGCTTGTAAACTGGTCAGTTTCATCACAGACGGCGATCTGCAGTCTGAAGGCACTTTACAGCGGAGCTGCGCTCACTTCCAAGGGTCACAACCTTTCGCCAGATAGTTGGATCATCTGTGTGGGACCTGGGAATGCCCAGCAGGGTGGTGATTATCTCTGCGTGGGTTCTGAATCTGCCCACTGGGTATTAGGTTGGAACTTACCGGGAGGCTCTCCTGTTGGGGGATGGGTGATCCTGATTCCTGGGTCCAGCGGCTTCCTTGCATGTCCGAGAGTGGGAAGGAGCGTCCTGCCCAGGGATCTTCTGTGGTCCCTGGGTAGCTGGGTGAGATTTAGAAGGGGTCGTGCCCTTTGTACAGTGTCCTGCAACACTTGCCGCCTTGTGACTGTTAACCCCGAAATCAAAATACGTCCGCGCAGGCTGCCGCCATCTTGGATCCCCCGCCAAATACAATCTTAATTTTGCGTTAATATACAATGATCAATACTAATTTAACCAAATATAATTTAATTTTGTATCAATATACAAAGGTATAAGGGTATATTCAGTAATCTGTCCTTTTTTATTTTCTGTTACTACTACTTTTTAACTTTGGCTCAGAATTTCATCCTCTTATAATCAGACAATGAAGAGTTTTAAAAAAACAGTATGTACATCCTTACAAAAGCTAAAGTAATTGCATACAGAGATACTGTTGGGTAATTTACATAAATGGCATCAGGGCATAGACTTTATTTTATCTATTGTCATTAGTGTGTGTGTACACATATGTATGTATGTATGTATGTATGTATGTATGTATGTATGAATGTGCATGGGGATATGGCATGGCCCATGTGTAAAAGTCAGAAAGCAGGTTTCAGGATTCCTTTCCAAACCTTGGGTTCCTCAGATCAAATTTCCTTTGTTACACTTGTGAGGCTAGAGCTGTTACCTGCTAAGTCATCTCAGTAGTCCAGAGTTCCTTACATTAAAAATTAATAAGTATGACCTTTTTGTCTCTGTGTATATCTGTACACCATGTCCATAAATGGTTTATACAGGGGACAGAAGAGGCACTGGATCCCCTGCAACTGGAGTTACAAATGGTTTTCAGCTTCTTTGTGGGTGCTGAAAATTGAACCCCAATGGCAGGTCCTCTGGAAGAGGAGTCAGTACTCTTAACCACTGCACTAGCTCCTGTACTCTTAAAATTAATCTTATGTTATCATTTTATTGCATTTTAGAATTAATATAAGAGCCATAAAGATAAGGATAAGCATATAACATTATAATGTATATTGTTGTGTGAAAAAATGTACCAAATGAAAGTACATTTATATCAGGATAATTTTCAGAGATGAGGGCTTGTCAAGATAGCTCAGTGGGTAAATGTTCCTCCTGTTGAGAACAATGAGCTGAGTTTGATGCCCTGAATCCACACGGTGTACGGAAAGAGCAAACTCCTGTAGTAGACTCTGATCGCCAAATGTGTGCCATAGCATGCGTGTACAAACACACACACACACACACACACACTAATTAACAATTTTTAAATGTGGACATAAAGCCTGTAGTATAGCAGTTCTCAGCCACATGCGCTTATTTAAACTGAAGTAAAATAAAAATTGCAATTTGTTTCCTCTTTCTCACTAATAATAACAATTCGAATAGCCCACATCCACATAAGATGTAGCCACATAAGCCACATAAGCTTCTGCACTGAATGGTGGGCGTAAAAATATTCCTGACATCACTAGGCATCCACTGCGGCTCGTTTTACCTAGACAAACCAGGTTGACTATCATGTCTACATGGCTCAGCTTGTGTGGTGAAGAGCGATGATGAAGAAAATGTGTTGCCTTTTCGGAGACTGATGTCTTCTAACGCCATTTCAACTCTAGAAAACAGACACACTGTCCTTCTGGGCATTTCAGGAGCATATTTGACACCTTCCATTCACACCTTCCACTCACACCTTCTTTCACTCTCCCACTCATTCTTGTTTGCAGCAGACCGGCTGGATGTCTGAATTTCTAGTGCCAAGTTGTCAGAGTTCAGGATCTCTGCTGCTATAAGTGTGGGTTGGGAATCATCTGTAGAGAATTTCAGCTTTGGCCAAGATGGGGCAGGGAGGGAGACATTGAAGAAAAGCAGGGGAAAAGGCCAAGACACATGCATGATTCTCCATTGGACAATCCCTTGCCTTCTTTGTTGTCTGAAGAGCTTTGAGAATACAGCAAGCTGAGCTGGATTCCTTTCGTCTCTGCAACTCATTTAGTCCTTTCATTTTCTTCACTGGCACATTCCAGGGGAGCAGCTGCAGAGATGAAGGATTTTAGAATCTTATTTGCTTGAAAATTCTGTTCATTTGAAGAAATGCTCAACATCCTTAATCATCAGAGAAATGAAACTCAAAGACGACTCTGAGAATTCATCTCACACCTGTCAGAATGGGGAAGATCAAAAATTCAAATGACAGCACATGCTGGCGAGGTTGTGGAGAAAGGGGTACCCTACTCCATTGCTGATGGGAGTGCAAGCTTGTACAACCACTATGGAAATCAGTCTGGCCATATCTTAGAAATCTTGGAATAGCCCTACCTCAAGAACCAGCCATACCACTTCTGGGTATCCATCCAAAGATTCCTCACTAAACCACAAGGACATATCCTTATCTATGTTCATAGTAGCCTTGTAATTGCTAGAAACTGGAAAAAAATCCAGATGTCTCTGTAGGGGCTGATAGGTTAATATAAGTTAGATTTAGTGAATACCTAAGTTTCTGATACAGTCTCTTAATTTGGGGCATGAAGATCAACTGCTGTGAGCAATTAGCTTATCAGCTTATGGAAGAAGTCAGGTGAAATGAGGGGAGTCTCTTTGGACTGAAAAACAAGGTTGAAGCCAGGTGAAACAAGGAAAGACTTTATGACCTGGCATTGCTTTCAACTGCTAAGTGGGCAGAGCCCAAATTAAGCTGAAGCAGGTGGAACAAGGAGTGATCCTGTTTAAGGACAAGTGGATAACGCCAGGGAGCTGCGTGCTAAGCTCCCCGATACGAGAGAGCTCCGAGAGTACTGCTGGAGAAAGTGCTGGTAGACCAATGACCCAATTTCCCTGAGGCAGAAGGAAGCCGGTGAGCAAAGAAAGCCTGAGCAAGACACCAAAAGGCCAAGGACTGGACCCTGTGGCTCAGCTTTTGCCTAGAGGGGTTTGATCTGTCCGAACAGTGGCCTAGGGGAAACTGTGCCTGGCTTTAAGGACTGAGGCAGAGCAGCTGAGTTCCTGATTCAAAAGAAGTAAGTTGGCCTGCAGACGGCTGGAGTCTCCCACAGAAAAGAAAGCATGAAGCCTTATTTAAGGTGAGACTGCAATAACCAATTACCCTGACGAACCTGCATCTGAGAGATCCAGAAGGACTGCTAAGTGTGTTAAAGAATCTACAACAAGCCGGGCAGTGGTGGCGCACGCCTTTAATCCCAGCACTTGGGAGGCAGAGGCAGGCGGATCTTTGTGAGTTCGAGGCCAGCCTGGTCTACAAAGCAAGTCCAGGAGAGCCAGACATATTCAGAGAAACCCTGTCTCGAAAAACCAAAAAAAAAAAAAAAAAAAGAATCTACAACAAATACTGTGTTCCTGACGACTGAGGACCTGCCCCAGAGACTGTATCATTCTAAAAGGTTATGAAAGTAGTTGTTATGATTATCAATAGGTTTAGTGGATAGGTTAAAGGGGTTGTAGGAATTTATAGGATTAATAGTTAAGAAATTGTTGGTGTTTGTTATAAGTGAATTTAGTAATAAATAAGTGTTAAATAATAACTTAAAAGTTCGGTTACATGTCTCTCAACTGAATGGATAAAAAAATTGTGGTACCTTTACACAATGGAATACTACTCAGCTATCAGAAACAAGGAAATCATGCAATTGGCAGCCAAATGGAGAGAACTAGAAAAGCTCATCCTGAGTGAGCTAACCCAGACTCAGAAAGATGCACATGGCATCTACTCACTTATATTTGGATTTTAGCCATATAGTACAGGATAGTTATCCTACAACCAACACACCAAAAGAATCAGGAATATAGACTTTGTTACCTATTACTGGAACAATTTGCCCTAGTGTTGCTACCATGTAGGCTCCCAGAACAAGAGGAAGCTCTTAGCCCTCATATAACTGTTAAACTGAGAGGGGATGATATGTAGGGACACTCCACTTCAGAGGAGTGGAATGGGTGGGAGAGGGAGGAGAGGGTGGGAGGGTGGAATCCGGAGGGGTGGAAAGAGGGCACTATGATGGAGATGTAATAAATAAACATTATAATAAAAAATAATTAAAAATAAAAACCAAAACAAAAGAAAAAGAAAATTCTGTTCCTGCTGGAGAGAAAAACGGATCATTTCTCCTGGTGCCCATAGCCCTGACTGTGGGGCAGACTTTGCAACTCGATGTCCCACTCGCCTCTGGATCACACCGGATCTCACATGAACCTTGTCCAGTTTGCTTCCAGTTTTCCTGTCTTTTTGCTTTAAGCACATTTCCATGTGCCATGCAAATGCCAGGCTGAAAATCACCCAGAGTTTTCTGCAATCTAAGAGAGAGATTCTGTCTTTGTTTTTTGGTTTTTGGTTTTTTGTTTGTTTGTTTTCTAGTATAACTATAAATCTGAAAGTAAAATGTAACTGGGGGAAAGCCCCAGATTTTGTTTGCATTGGTCTAAAATGATTCTGTATTACATGTGGTGGTTTTTGTAGTGTAGCCTGTTAAGCCACAAGCCACCCTAACTATACAATATAACTCAAAGGCTGGCCCAGAGTGGGACCAACAGTCCATCTGGCAGTACCTGCAACCCCACTGAGAGGTAGTTTCTGACATTACTGTGAATGACTGCCATGCCACCATGGCCTGCTATGAGCAGGGTGGTTAAGGCTGTCATGTTGTTTTCTTGCTACACTCTAACACGAACAGGCTAACGGGGAGCTGATAAGATTCCTAGAGGAACCTGAGAAATTGGGAATCTAAACTGAGATGGAGTATAGGGGACTATCTTAGTTAAGCTTTTGCTGTGATAAGATATCATGGCCAAATACAACTTGGAGATTTTATTTTCCTGACACTTCTACATCACAGTCCATCATCAAAAAGAAACTCAACACAGGGACCAGGAGGTGGAATTAAGAAGTCAAGAAAAAGTGCTTGCTGGCTTCTCCTCCATGGTTTGCTCACCTGCTTTTTTGTAGTACCAAGGGCTACCTGACTAAGGGATGGCAGCACCCACAATGGGTTGAGCCCTCCTACATCAATTACTAATTAAGAAAGTGCTCCATACTTGCCTACAGGCCAGTCTTAATGGAGGTATTTTCTCAACCAAGGTCTCCTCTTCCCATATATGTCTAAGTTTGTGTCAAGGGAACAAAAACCAACCAACACAGGGACTGTGGTATTTTACATTCCCTGATAAATGTGAACAAATGACTATTCACCCCAGATAAGATACCAATAACAGAACAAATAAATTATTTTGCCCAAGTCTACCTTGATGAACCAGTAAGTTTAATTAGGACTTTTACAGGACAGTGAGCAACCTGCTGCATCTCTGAAGAGGAGATGTTACCATGGGGAAGATTAACCACTTATTATCCATAATTATCCAGTATTATCCATGGAGAAGGGAATATCCTTATGCGATTGTTTTCTTGATTTTCTTTTCAGGTATTCCTTGTTCATATATGGAAATTAATTTTATGTATTTTTATTGTGTATCCTGCAACTTTACTGAAATTTTCAAAACAATTTTAACAGTTTTAGGGGGAGTCTTTACAGCTTTTATGTATCACACACTTCATTTACAAAAAGGTCCCTGAGGACTTTCATTTTCCTTGCCCAATCTTTCTAGCTAGGATTTCTTGTATTGTGTTGAATTCAAGTGTCAAGAGAGGTTTTATTATTCCTAATATTACAGGGAAACGTTCCAGTTTTTGCAGAGTGTGGTGTTATCTGTGGGGTTATCATAAATGGCTGTTATTTATGATGCATGTAGATCAAATGTATACAAACAACTTGTCTTGAGATTAGATATAATAGCTAAAAGTCTATTTATAACAGATGCACCTTTTGAAAGTGACAGAGAGTTAATCACACTTAAAACACTTCTTTTTGCTTTTTTTAATGCCATTTCTTTTGAATTCTCTTGTTTCTCATCCTTTTTCTCTTTGGATAATTTTTTAAAGTACCTTCAGGTTCATTGAACATGAAGGGGACAATACAGAGAGCCCTCTTCATCCCCTTTTCACACCCTGCACACCACTCCCGTTATTAACAGTGTTGTTCGTGGACAGTGAGTCTATCCATTTGTTCCAGCATTGTTTCCATTCTTGTTCAAATATTCTATCTGTGATCTTTAGTTAGCAGTTGTTTGGCATATATGTCATGGGGAATATAACTACTATATTCATTTGTCTTGAACTTGGGCAGTATAAATCTTCTAACGTTGTCCTCTATTAATGCTGAATTGGCAAAAGTGAAGCTTCTTGATTTTATAATTATTTGCTAATATTCCAAAGGTGTTTTGTTAAGATTCTGATTGCATCTCCTGGTAAGGAACTGACATACTGGCAGTGTTGTCTTCCTGTCTGTGATCATAGACAGTCTCTTAATTTATTCATTCTTTAATGAGTTTTGTGATTTTCCTAATCTATACACTGTTTGCATTTTATTATAAATATGCCTAAACTTTAATGAGGGGGATTTAAATGTCTGATATCGTGTAGCTTAAATCTCACATTCAACCTGTTCATTACTGACATTTAGGAAATAGTTGACTTTTGCATAGAGCCCTTGTATTTTTCAGTCTTGGGATTATCAATCATTCTGGTTTCCAGGATGATTTGTCAGCTCTTTTCCACTTACTGCATAAAAGATTATGTCACCTATGAACAAAGATAGCTTTATTTCTTTTCTCCCATTCTTTACATCTTTTATTTCCTTCCCTTGTCTTATGTAGTCACTACTTCCAGTATGCCCTTAAAGGAAGGGACAAGAAAGGAGGTTCTGCCTTCTTGGTGACCTTTGTTTAGCTCTGAGCTCTTTGTCATTGAGTATGTTAGTTGTAGGTGTTTTGTAAACTTCTTTATCCAGTTGAGGAAGTTTCCTTTACATCCTAGTTTTACTGAATTTTTTTATTGAAAAAAATTTATTTTGTGAATTTTGCATCATGCACCCTGTTCCCTCCTCTCTCCTACCTTCCCCCAGACCCACCCTCCACTTTTGCAATCTGTCCCAGCATAAAAAAACAACAGCTCATTGTGGAAGCTGCAGTATATCTCAGTATGTCCCACAATATTCCCCTTTGTCCACACATTCTGCTTGCAAATGTTCATTATAATAACTCCTTGGTCTGGTACGAGGCCCCTGGTTTCTGCTACTCTGTCAGTACTAGAACCTCACTGGAACTCCTCTCAGATATGTTGTAACTGTCCTGTGTCATGGAGATCCTGCAGTCATGGGTTGTGGAACTGAGCTCTTCTTGCACTCCAGCAGTTCATCCATGGGGTATATATTGGGGTGGGCCAACTCAAAAGCCTGGATCTGGACCTGCAACCCCCACTTGCAGGGCCAGTTCTACTATGGAAAAGTGCAGGACCTGCTCTCCCAAGTGCTGTAGCACGTAAGGGGCAGGGTCAGCTCTCCTGCTCTTGTGATCCCATCTGGGTCATATCTCCTGTGAGCCAGTTGTGGTGAGGGGGAAAGGAAGAGGAGGGCATCTCTCCATAGCAAACACCACCACATAGCAGACAAAAGGCAGGGCTGGCTCTCCCATACTCACTCCCTCAGGGCTGGCTCACCCACAACCCCATATCCAGGACCAGCTGTAGTGTGCTACCCAGGAAAGGTGCAGGACCTGCTGTTCCAAGTGTTGCAACATGTGAGGAGCAGGGGAAGCTCTCCTGCTCATTTTCACTGAATTTTTTCTTAGTCATGAAGGAGCATTAGATTTCAACTAATGTCTTCACCACATCTATTGATACAATCACGTTGTTTTCTTTGTACTTTGTTAGTGTGGAGGATTACACAAACGGATTTTTTTTGCAAATAGATTTTATTTATTATTTTGTTTACTATTGGGTTCAACACAATATTATATAGTTCTAACACACTACTAGGAATTTTTGCATCTATGTTTGCAAGAGTTATTAGCCTATAGTTTTCTTTGTCTCTAGTGTTCCAGGCTTGGTGCTGGGATAATCCTGTCACAATAGAATGAGATATTTTGCTTCCATCCTCTGAAAAAGATTGTGCAGAGTTGGTGTAAATTTTTCCTTAGATGTGTGGTAGAATCCACCAGTGAATCCATTGAGGCTTGTTGTTTTGCATTTAGGTTATTAATTGTGATTCTTCTGAAAAGCATTTTATTTCCATTTTAAACTAAGTTTAAAAGTTACATACAATGCAACTATATATATTTGCACATAATATATTCAAATATTTTAAAAATATTACATAATATCTATGTGTTTTGGTAAGTATATATATTGATTCTATATTACACATCTATAATATACTTTTTAAACTTCAGTTATTATTAGGTAATACTCTCAAATGCACAACTGTCCCTAGATGATTAGCCTACTCAGACGCTTTCAGTAACTTATGTTAAAACAAAGCAAAATTTGTATTTAAAATGGAGGTTATTAAACTAAATGTTTCTTTGATTCTTCATAAACTGCATTTAGTTCTTGTAACAACTGAACAATTTAAAATATATTTTTAAACTATGCTATCAAAGACTTTGTGATAACTCTATCCCTGTTTCTGATCATTGTTTTTTAATTTTGTAATCACACCATTAATTTGTGTGCATATGTGAATATGTAGGAAGGTACACATGTGGAGATAGAAGATAATTTGTGCATATGTGAATGTGTAGGAAGGTACACATGTGGAGATGGAAGATAACTTGTGGTGGTCAGCTCTCTTCTTCCCCCATGGGGGTTGCAGATCATCATGCAATGACTGGTTGGCCCCTTTACTCACTGAGCCATCTCACCCGTCCTTTATAATTTCCTCAATAATGTATTGATCGATCCTCATTTTGTCCAAAAATATCCCAGGAAGGGAGTTTATTCTGGAGAAGGGTGTGAGGCCCATCTCTCTGCCTCTGTTTACTTGAATGAAAAAGCAAAAATCCTAATGTTTTATGAACAAGGAGAAGGATGTTCACACAATCAGGGACTGCCTATAAGCAAACCAATCAAATACCAATGTCCAATCCAATGACATAATGTATGGGAAAGTGTCCTTATTACATCATTCCCACCCACTTAGGTCTACCATAGCCAATGCCATATCATATAATAGGGGATTACCACATACAAAGAGAAAAATCATCTAGTTGAGTGTTTGGCTTATACATAATGAAGTAACTCCTCTGAGATTTTATCTTGATATAACAAATATTATAAGTAGCTTTGGCATCATGTCATCTGTGTAGACCAAGGGAGTCTGGACATAAACCAAGGGACACAGTGTGCCCATGGGAGATGCTTCTCAAAGCCTTGTGTGAGGATGAGAAACCCCAACTCCCTGAAGAGGGAGAACTGAGATGTCTTTCCTGGGGAGATTATTAGATCCTGTAAAAATTAAAAAAAAAAAAGGAAAGAGGATGGGGGGTTGAGGGGGAAGAGGGTGGGAGGGTGGGACTGGAGGGGGAGTAGGGAGGGGATTGTGATTGAGATGTAACTTGAAGATATAAAAAATAAATTTAAAAATGTGTAGGAAAAAAAGAAAACAACAACAACAAAAAAAAACTTATGGAAACTTACCGTGTTTAAATTCCTCAATATATTTAGTCTTCACATAGTTGTATGAAATTTAATTTTCAGAGTGAAATCTCCTCCAATGCATTTTCAGTCTGTGTTGGGTAAGAAAGTCAGAATATGCTATGAGAACACATTTTCCTGAGCCCTTGCCATCTGTGTGCTGCTGAGTACAGTCTAATAGGAGGAACTGGGAAGAACAACAGTGAATTTCTCCATCCCAGGCAGTCTGATGACGCCATATCACAACCACTAACTGCCTTGATTTTCCTGAGGCCAGCCAAGCTTCCAGTCCATTTATATGTAGTTTCAACTTCATTAACAAGGGTGACAGACCAAACAAAGGCCTTCCAAAAGCATCAAAATCAATGATTTTGCTTCTGTCTGACAAAAAAAGAAAGACCCTGATTGACCAAAAATGGTAATGTTTCTGCCATGTGTACTTCTTGGAAACTCAGGCAAGGGTGTGTCAGATTTATTAGGGCCATTAAGAAGAATGAACACATGTTTTCATCTGTATCCATAATTTATGCTAATGGCATACATTTTCTGAGTGTATATAAAAACAAGCAGGTTGAATTGTGTTTGTGGGACGGATACAATCAGGCATCAAGTTTCAAGTGTGCAATCTTTCTCTTGTTGAAACGCCATGGTTGTAACAGAAGACACAGACATCTTCAACAATGGCTGCCCCTGTGTGCCTCATTGCAGAGATAATTACTTCTACATTTCCTCTGTGATTTTCTAACATGGTCTTCTTCACAAGTGGATTTCTCACCAAATGATTTCCAAGTGCATATTTAAAGTCACTGCATACAATTGACAAGGGACTCCTACTTCAGTGCAGCAGAGACACTTGAATGCTTTTCTACTCCAAAGTTTCTCAAACTCAATGTGTGTTGGGGTGATGGGGGGACAAGGTTACCCCTCCAATCCATCATAGACCAGTTTTTTTGGAGAACAGAGCAAAAGTGTATCACTAGGAAGATGAAACTTTTAACAATATCAAATAAGCACTAGGGTTTTTTTTTTTAAGTTTTAGATGAAATAGGCAAGAAATTACTTACCCTGCAAGATTATAAATTCCAATGTTTATTCAATTCCTGTATGTATCCCAGCATGCAATAGTGACAGATACTTGACAGAGACACATGGGCCACAGACAGCACTTTGAGAGGCCCTGCCCTAGATACTGAAAGATGAAGGAGCCTGCACAGACTTCCCTCTTCCTTTTCCTTGCAAGATGCATGAAGTGTTGGTAAAAGTACACTCTGTCTTTGTCTGAGCATGTAGGGCCTTATCATGTACCCTAAATTCTGTATGTCTGAGGAGCTAGCTGAGACCAGGGAGCCAGCAAGTCTAGAATTTGCTCCTGGATCCTGCTCCTGGAATCTTGAAGATGTGAGTGAATCTCTTTAAGACTCTGTGGAAGAACTATAATTTAACAAAATTTATGAGAGTAGCCAAACAGAGGTCAAGAGATCATCTCTCAAATGTATTCACTTCTTCCCTCCCTCCCTTCCTCCTACCACAGGTTCTACAAGCTGAATCCTGACAAAACTGTCTGCAGATGCGCTTGGTTTCATCTTCTTGTCTAAGCCCCAGGTGTGGCTTCCATCACTTACAGGAAGAGGCCAAAAAGGCTGGCCACACCGTGTCACCTCAACTTTCCCTTTTCCTTCAGCCTCTTAACACTCCCTCAAACTGAGTTCATGTCAGAAAAACTCAGATGCCAGGTTCATGTGGCTCTTACCAGGAAAAGATGAAAAAATTCAATTGCCAATAGATAGCATGTCTACAGTACATTAAAACAAGCCACAAACGTACTTAGATCTTTGGGTCCACAGTAATCCTTCTGAAGGTTACTATTCATGTGTGGAAAACACTAGAAGCTAATTTACTTTTCTGAAAGTGATACTGGTTAGTTTTTTTTTTTTTTTTTTTGGTTTTTCGAGACAGGGTTTCTCTGTGTATCCTTGGCTGTCCTGGACTCACTTTGTAGACCAGGCTGGCCTCGAACTCACAAAGATCCGCCTGCCTCTGCCTCCCAAGTGCTGGGATTAAAGGCGTGCGCCACCACTGCCCGGCCTGGTTAGTTTTTATTGTCAACCTGACACATCCTAGAGTCATCTGGAAATAGGGAGCCTCAGATGAAGAACTGTCTGGATCATATCATCCAGTGACCACATCTGCGAGAGTCTTTCTTGATTGATGAGTTATGTGGGAGGGCCTTCCTAGACCTGAAATTCCAGGTGAAAGTTGGTGGTATAAGAAAGCTATGTGGGCATGTATTCTCTTATAAGTGGATATTAACTATATGGCATAGGACAATCATCCTACATCCCACAGACCCAAACAGATAGGAACCTAACATAACTATCCTAGGAAAAACTTCACCCAACAGTAAGTCATGGAACCTGCTGCAGGTTAGTGGAACACCTTACCCTAGATGGGGTGCCATATCAAGGCCCAGTTCAAAAGGAAGGTCTTGGCCCTCACATGACTGACAAACTGAAGGAGTATGATATGTGTGATATGTGGGAGCCCATCTCATCTGAGGAGAAGGAGAGGACTGAGAAGAGGAATAGTGAGGGAGGAAGGGTGGGAGGGATGAACAGGGAGGGGTGGAGGGAGGAAACTATGATCGAGAGGTAACACTAATCTTGAAAAAGGGTAAATAAACATAAAAATATAATAAAAATAAAATATAAAATTTTCAAATGATAATTTACCAAAGGCATACTTGCCTTACTGGCATGAAAGGAAAAATGGTCTTAATTTCAGGTTAGAATGTTAGACTGCAGGTTGCCACATAGCTCGCACACTCTTGAAAATCAGCTTATATTTTTTTCCTGTATATAAAAGATATTTTGTTGTTTGGAATTTAAAAGGCAGTTAAGGGGTTCAAAATGTTGTAAGTAAATTAAGGGTTACTACAATTCAACCTGGTTTTCTAATCCTCTAGGAGTTGAAGTAATTTGGAGCCAAGATAAAATATTTGAGGACAGTGTTAGCCCATGCCTTTAACTTTAGCAGAGACAAG
>CAJQZJ010013817.1:8731502-8767417 GCA_907164525.1 Lophiomys imhausi | reverse complement strand
CTCTCACCCACAACATCCAAGAAATCAAGGACTCAATGAAAAGACGGAACCTAAGAATTATAAGTATAGAGGAAAGAGAGGACTCCCGACTCCAAGGTCCAGGAAATATCTTCAACAAAATCATAGAGGAAAACTTCCCAAACCTGAAAAAAGAGATGCCAATAAAAATCCAAAGGCTTACAGAACACCAAACAGATTAGATCAGAAAAAAAAAAACACCTCTCGCCACATAATAATTGAAACAACAAATGTACAGAACAAAGAAAGAATAATAAAAGCTGTAAGAGAAAAAGGTCAAGTCACATACAATGGCAGACCCATCAGAATTACACCTGACTTCTCCTCAGAAACGTTAAAAGCTAGAAGGGCTTGGTCAGATATACTAAAAATCCTGAGAGATCATAGGTGCCCAGCCAGACTACTTTACCCAGCAAAACTCTCTATCAACATAGACGGAGAAAAGAAGATATTCCATGACAAAATCAAATTTAAACAATATCTACCCACAAACCCAGCCCTACAGAAAATCCTAGAAGGAAAATCCAAACCCAGAGAAGAAAACTCCACCCAAGAAAACAAAGGAAATAGAAACCAAAAGAGGCACAGGACCACCACCTATACCAAACTAATGGGAAATAACAACCCCAGGTCACTAATATCCATCAACATCAATGGACTCAACTCCCCAATAAAACGACATAAGTTTACAGAGTGGATCCGCAAGCAAGACCCTTCCTTATGCTGTATACAAGAGACACATCTAACTACGAAAGATAGACACTGCCTCAGAGTAAAGGGCTGGGAAAAGGTTTTCCAAGCGAATGGACCCAGGAAGCAAGCTGGAGTAGCCATCCTAATATCAAACAAAACAGACTTCCAACTGAAGTTAATGAAGAAAGACAAAGAAGGGCACTATATGCTCATTAAAGGGAATATTCATCAAGAGGAAATCTCAATACTGAACATCTATGCCCCAAATACAAAGGCACCTACTTTCGTAAAAGAAACACTTCTAAAACTTAAAGCGCACGTCGATCACAACACATTAGTAGTGGGAGACTTCAACACCCCACTCACAACAATGGACAGATCATCAAGACAGAAGACAAACAGAGAAATATTGAGTCTAACAGAGACCATGAAACAAATGGACCTAACAGATATCTACAGAACGTTTCACCCAAACACAAAGGAATACACCTTTTTCTCAGCACCCCACGGAACCTTCTCCAAAATCGACCACAGAGTTGGTCACAAGGATAGTCTCAATAGATACAAGAAAATTGAAATAACACCTTGTATCTTATCAGACCACCACGGAATAAAGCTGGTCTTCAACAGCAAAAGAATCAACAGAAAGCCTACACACACATGGAAATTGAACAGCTCCTTACTGGACGACCACTGGGTCAGGGAAGAAATAAAGAAGGAAATCAAAGACTTCTTAAAATCCAACGACAGTGAAGACACAACATACCCAAACCTATGGGATACATTGAAAGCTGTGCTACGAGGAAAGTTCATAGCACTAAGTGCTTTCAAAAAGAAAATTGTGACAGCTCATATTAGTGAACTAACAGCTAAGCTGAGTGAATTGGAAAAAAAAGAAACAAACACTCCCAAGAAGAGCAGAAGACAGGAAATCATCAAACGTAGAGCTGAAATCAACAACTTAGAATCAAAAAGAACTATACAAAGAATCAATGAAACCAAGAGTTGGTTCTTTGAGAAAATCAACAAAATAGACAGACCCCTAGCCAAATTAACTAAAAGGCAAAGGGAAAGAACACAAATCAACAAAATCAGACATGAAAAGGGAGAAATAACAACAGACATTGAGGAGATCCAGAAAATATTCGGGCATTACTTTAAAAATCTATATTCCACTAAATTTGAAAACCTAAGCGAAATGGACAATTTCCTCGATAAATTCCACCTACCAAAACTAAATCAAAATCAGATTAACAGCTTAAACAGCCCAATAACACCCAAGGAAATAGAAACAGTCATTAATAATCTCCCAACCAAAAAAAGCCCAGGGCCAGATGGCTTTAGCACGGAATTCTACCGGACATTCAAAGAGGAACTAACACCATTACTTTTCAAACTCTTCCACCACATAGAAACAGAAAGAACACTGCCAAATCATTCTATGAGGCCACTGTCATTCTGATTCCTAAACCACACAAAGACCCAACAAAGAAAGAGAACTTCAGACCAATCTCCCTCATGAACATAGATGCAAAAATACTTAATAAAATACTAGCAAACCGAATTCAAGAACACATCAAAAGTATCATACACCATGATCAAGTAGGCTTCATCCCTGGAATGCAGGGATGGTTCAATATACGAAAGTCTATCAATGTAATTCACCACATAAACAAGATGAAAGAAAAAAAACACATGATAATCTCGCTAGATGCAGAAAAAGCATTTGACAAAATCCAACAACCCTTCATGCTAAAAGTTCTGGAGAGAACAGGCATACAAGGACCATACCTAGAAATAATAAAGGCAATATACAGCAAGCCAGTAGCCAACATCAAATTAAATGGAGAGAAGCTTGAAGCATTTCCTCTAAACTCAGGGACAAGACAAGGATGTCCACTTTCACCATATCTCTTCAATATAGTACTTGAAGTCCTTGCTAGAGCAATAAGACAACTAAAGGAGATCAAAGGGATAAAAATTGGAAATGAAGAAGTCAAATTATCCCCATTCACAGATGATATGTTAGTATACATAAGCGACCCCAAAAACTCCACCAAAGAACTCTTACAGCTGATAAACAACTTCAGCAAGGGGGCTGGATACAAAATTAACTCAAAAAAATCAGAAGCCCTTCTTTATACAACAAACAAATATACCGAGAAAGAAATAAGGGAAACAACCCCCTTCACAATAGCCACAAACAACATAAAATACCTGGGTGTAACTCTAACCAAGCATGTAAAGGACCTATCTAACAAGAACTTCAAGCCCCTGAGGAAAGAAATGGAAGAGGCCTTTAGAAGATGGAAAGATCTCCCATGCTCATGGATAGGTAAGATCAACATAATAAAAATGGCTATCCTACCAAAAGCAATATATAGATTTAATGCAATTCCTATCAAAATACCAACACAATTCTTTATAGACCTGGAAAAAGCTATTCTCAACTTCATATGGAACAACAAAAAGCCCAGAATAGCTTAATCACTCCTGTACAATGAAAAAACATCTGGAGGTATCACCATCCCAGATTTCAAGCTGTACTACAGAGCAACAGTAATAAAAACAGCATGGTACTGGTATAGAAACAGACCAGTGGATCAATGGAATCGAATTGAAGACCTAAACATGGATCCACACACCTATGGCCAACTAATCTTTGACAAAGAAGCCAAAAACGCACAATGGAAGAAGAACAGCATCTTCAACAAATGGTGCTGGTCCAACTGGATGTCCACTTGCAAAAGAATGAAATTAGACCCATACCTATCACCTTGTACAAAACTTAAGTCCAAGTGGATCAAAGACCTTAACATAAGGCCGGTCACACTAAATCTACTAGAAGAAAAAGTGGGAGAAACCCTTGAACTCATTGGCACAGGTGACAACTTCCTGAACAGAACACCAACAGCTCAGGACCTGAGATCAACAATCAATAAATGGGACCTCATGAAACTGAAAAGCTTCTGTAAGGCAAAGGACACTATCATTTGAACAAAACGGCAACCAACAGACTGGGAGAAAATCTTCACCAACCCCACATCTGATACAGGGCTATTATCTAAAATCTACAAAGAACTCAAGAAACTAAATGCCAAGAAACCAAATAATCCAATCAAAAAATGGGAGATGGAGATAAATAGAGAATTCACAAAGGAGGAATCCCTAAGGGCTGAGAGACACCTGAAGAAATGTTCAACATCCTTAATCATCAGAGAAATGCAACTCAAGACCACCCTGAGATTCCACCTAACACCTGTTAGAATGGCTAAGATAAAGAGCTCAAATGATAGTGCATGCTGGCGAGGGTGTGGAAAAAGGGAAACCCTACTCCATTGCTGGTGGGAGTGCAGGCTTGTGCAACCACTATGGAGGTCTGTCTGGTGATATCTTAGAAATCTAGGAATAACCTTGCCTCAGGACCCAGCCATACCACTTCTGGGTATACACCCAAAGGACCTCTCACGGAGACATAGGGAAGTCTCCTCATCTATGTTCATAGCAGCCTTATTTGTAATAGCTAGAAATTGGAAACAACCCAGATGTCCCTCAACTGAAGAATGGATTAAAAAATTGTGGTACATTTATACAATGGAATATTACTCAGCTATCAGAAACAATGAAATCATGCAATTTGCAACCAAATGGATGGATCTCGAGGAGCTCATCCTGAGTGAGCTAACCCAGTCTCAGAAGGATGCACATGGCATCTATTCACTTATAGTAGGATTTTAACTGTATCGTACAGGATATCTGTACTACAACCAACACACCAAAAGGAACATGGACATAACTTTTTTTTTATCTTTTTCTTTTTCCTTCTTTTTTCTTTTTCCTTTTCCCTTTTCTTTTTCCTCTCTTTTTTTGTTGATATTCTTTGTTTTTGTGGGTTTGTGTGTTTTTTGGTCTTTTTTTTTTTTAGTATTCCCCCAGTAGCAAGGAGACACCTTTCACTGGCAGTACTGCCTCGTAGGCCCCCGGTGAATGAAGAGGCTCTTGGCCCTCATATGACTCCTGATCTGTGGTGAGAGACTGTTAGGCAGGGACACTCCACCCCAGAGGAACAAGACGGAAGGGTCAGGGGGTAGAGCATGGGAGGGTGTGGCTGGGAAGCAGGAAAAGAGGACAATATGATAAGGATGTAACCTGAAGCAACAAACAAATAAATTTATTAACTAAAAAAAAAAAAAAAAAAGGCAGGGGGCAGGGCTGAAACACTGTGAATGGAATAGAGGATACAGCCATTCGGCCTGGTTTTGCAGACCTCCAGGTGTAGAGAAGACGTGGAGCTAAGGTAAAATACAAGAGAATTGTGGTATTGGCCCATGCCTTTGACTTCAGCGGAGACGGGGGTGGGGGGGTGGGGTGGGGGGGGTGGAGCACCGTAGAGTTGGTGGTCTTATGTGTCCTGGAGTCATACGGAGCGGGGTGGTGAGGGTGCATACTCTTGGTCCCACCATTCAAGAAGAGTACACCCTTGGTTCCAGCTCCCAGCACACTGGAGACAGAAACGGGCAGATCCCAGAGCTCAGGGTCAGCCTGATGCAGGGCAAATTCTAAATAGAGAAAGACTTCGATCCAGGAGTGGTAGAACACATCTTTGATCCCTTCAAATGGGAAACACAGATCCCTGATCCCAATAATTAGAGTTCAGAGACACACACATGGGATTTGGAGGGACCTAGGTTTGGAGGCTACTTACAAAAGACCTTCTCGATGCAGGCAGATTGTCCTTTGGGATCTCAAAATATATACACTAGAGCTGGTTTAGCTCCAAGGTGACAGAATGATTTCTTCTTTAACCCGGATTGAAAGATAACGCTTTGTATGTTGTCAGAAGGCCAAATTTGCTTCAGGAGAAGTACTACCTAGCCCCCCCACCCCCACCCCCAAAAAAAGAGGGCAATTGGCCTAGGGTTGGGATTGGGGCAGGCCTCTGTTCTTATCTTTCCAGGAGAATCGAAGCGTCCATTAGGGGAGCCCAGGGATGGCTGGACAGCGGAAACCTCAGCAGAGAGCAGAATCAGGCACCAAGGAAGACGAGTGACCCAGTTGATTCTGCCTGGCAGACTTCCTCAATAGCTGTCTCCATCGGGGGCCTGCAACCACCCCAGCAATCCAATGTCACTGGGACCGTTCAGCTCTACACAATGCCCCGGCAGGAACCTCAGTGAAGCCTCCAAGATCAGCTTCTGCCTACAAACCCCTTAGGTCATCTAAACAGCTGAGAACAGAAGGACTGAACATAAAAGGAGTGTACTAACATTTTTAACCATTTTTTCCATTTGGGTTTGGGCCCCAAACAGGTCTACTACGACCCAAATCAGCAGGAAGTCACTTTAAGAGAGCAACGTCCCGTGCCCAGAGGGTGGGGAAGGTGTTTCTCCGCCCTTCTTTTTGGTTATTTGAAGGATAACTGAAAACTCCGATATTTAGGGGAAGAGATTACAAGCTGATAAATGATCCTGTTTAATGGGTTTTGGAGGTTAGCCCCAGGGACTTCCTACTTTTCCTTTTCTGTATCCTTCTTCCTCTCCTATGTAGGAGTGCATAGGTTTGAGAAAAATGAGATATAGACATAGCACAGGAAGGTCCAAGAAGAAGGGGCAGATTATTGAATATGCCCTTATACCTTTGTATATTGATACAAAATTTGTAGTTTATTTGGCTAAAGTGGTATTGACCATTGTTTATTGTGCAAAAATAAGATTGTATTGGATTACATTGGTATTGATCTTTGTATATAGATACAAAATTAAGATTATAGTTGGCCACAATGGTATTGACCCTTGTATATGGACGTAATATTAAGATTGTATTGGGCTACATAGGCATTGATCTTTGTATATTGATACATAATTAAGAGTATATTTAACCACAATTGAATAGATCTTTGTATATTGATACAAATTTAAAGGTAACGCTTCCTAATGGTATCATACCTAGAGATACTTAAAAATAAAATGTGAAGCTCTGACCTCTTGATACCAACCGTCTAAAACGGTCTAGGATAGTTAAGTAAAACAAACTCCTAGTCATGCAAACATGTCACTTTGTTAGCTACTATGACAGTCTATCACAGATATTCTCTAAACTACCCAGTAATCAAGTTGCTAAGAGACAAGCAACATTTGCTTATCTAAATACAAGAGATGGATAGGGCATCTTCAAAAACCCCTAGAGATCTGCAGAATATGGCATTCAAAGATGTTATCTTAAATCAAGATTTTTTTTTGATATCGAGACATATCAGCACCTGACAGCACCCCCTATTCTACTCCAAGTAGAAGATAAGCATCGAAGAACCTCCACTGTAAGATGGTTGAATTAGTGGCAAGACTATCTCTTGGCATGAAAAAACCCCTTGCACCAACTACAGACAGACTGCTGTCCAAAAAGGACAAAACTTGGTAGCAGGGAAGTTGACAGCCTAACTCTGCCAAGACAGGGTAGGTAAGTCCTTCATAATCCCTGCTCTACAACAAATGTCTGTCAGAGAAACAGGACCCAAAGGCTGAAGATTGATGCTGGAATGTATGGAGAGAAAATGGGAACTGTCCAGGCAGTCATTGGTATGTTCTTTCTTAGTTTTGGAAGCTGCAGGCTCTGCACTTCCTATATAAGCAAATATATTTATCCCTCTCAGGTCTCTGAGGTGGTTGAAGAATAGACAGCTAGAGTCTTATAGTTAAATTTTGAACTGTTTAGGAATCAAGAGGGTGTTATAGATCTAAGAAGATACTCTTAAAAGTGTGTTGCAAGATAGTATGAATGTTGAGTCACATGTAGACCTTTAAACTCATGGAGTTGGTTAGATAGTAGAATGTTAAAGTCAGGGGCCAAATATGTATAAACTGGACATTGGGAAGGTATACTGGGCCAATTTACTCTCATAAATGTGGCATATTTATATCTATTGTTTTGTATAATACTTACTGTTATAAGAGAAGGAACCAGCTGTTGGACTGAAAGGGGAAACTTCTGGGGGGAAGAGGGTGGAAGGGCGGGATAGGAAGGGGGAATAGGGAGGGGTTTGTTACTGAGATGTAACTTGAAGAAAAAAAAATAAAGTATTTAAAAAAACAAAAAAACAAAACAAAAAAGAAAAAACACTAAAGCCAGGTGTGGTGGTGCACACTTTTAATCTTAGTACCTGGGAGGCAGAGGCAGGTGAATCTCTGTGAGTTCAAGGCCAGCCTGGTCTACAAAGTGAGTCCAGGACAACAAGGAATGTTACACAGATAAACTTATCTCCAAAAAACAACACCCCCCCCAAAACCCACTAAAAATCAGAATATACTGTGTGATAATGACTTAGCTCTGAGCCTATTCTAGAGTTTTGATTTCAGGAAATGTGGTTTTCCCAGAATACTGTTCAGTAATAATGACCAGAGATGCCACACTTGACCGATGATGCCTGAGGTTTGAGCTTCACTCCTAATGCATCATTCGGTGTGTCACTTTGGGATAGTCACTTTTTCTACCTGGCCTCAGTTTTCACAACTGTGTCACAAGAGAGAGGTTAGACAAGCCCCTTCCACCTGTGAATCTGAGAGGCCTGAGGTTTAGGGGTGAGTTGTCATAAACCCCCACTAGGGGACAGTATTTACATGGTCCAATGTAAGTGCCACTGTGCACAAATTAGTGTACACTGCTACCTCAGGTCTCTCACTCCATCTCTGCGGAGGATAATAGGTGCTATCAGCAGATGGAGACTACAGCCCAGCACAATATGCCAGCCTGTCTCAAATCACCCACAGCTCACTAGGCCTCAAGAGTCCAGGTCCAGGAGTATTTCTGATGCCATCTGATGCTTCTCCAGAGGCCTCCTGCCACTGTGGACTGGGAAATGACAAAAAGCTTTCTAACTGTTTAATGTTTTTGAGGGAAAATAAAGCACATTGTGTTTCATTACTGATAATTTTCTTTTTTTTTCTACGACAAAGATATCTCTATTAATTTTCCTTTGAGCTTGGAGATTGCACTCATTGGTAGAGGAATCCTAGATGCTAGATGCAAGAGTTGGCAGCCAGTCGTGGGAAGTCATCATAGGCCCAGTGTTGCTAGTGAAAGAGTTCTAGATTCCTCGGGCGCACCACAGATCAAGTCCAGCCCAAATTCTGGGTCTTGAGGCTGTAGATATGTGGAGGACTTATGATTAATGGAGAGTCAGAACAGCTTTGAGACCACAGTCACTGTGCCTGCCTCAACCCAGCTTTTTATGTTCCTCCCACCAAAAATCATTATAATAGCCCAAGATTGTACAATACCCTCCCTGGTAGGGCTGCTGGTGGCTGTGGAGTCCTTGTGGGCAAGCCGTTGAATACATACCGTCCCCCCAACATTGGGACAAGCTGCTGCAATTTGTGCACATCCAGGAGAAAGGCGTCTGTTCTCAGGAAGAGTAGAAAGCTAGAACAGAAACACAGTCACTCTTTGATATGTGGAGGACTGTTTTAATAATTTCTGCACATACCAAAGTCTATGCATACCTGAGTTCCTTTGTTAAATGGTAGAGGATTTACAGTGAACCTATGTAACTCCCCCACATACTTTCATTCATCTGTAGATAACTTATAATATACAATGCTGTTTAGGTACTATGCAAATAGTCATGCTGTAATATTTTAGGAATGATGACAAGTCTTTATGTGATGTATATGGATGCATGTGTATCTCTCAAGTTGAATCTGTAGGTACAGAATCTGAGTTCTGCAGGGCAGATATATTGCTAAATATCAGCAGAGAATGTTGGGGACCCATGAGAGAACAAAAGAGGGACCGTAGGAAGAGACCAGTGGTGACCGAGGTGACATCCCATCACTCTTTTGGACCTGCGTGGCCTGGAAGTGGGGAGATGATTTTGGCAAACTGAGGCAAGCCAATGACAGGAAAGAGGCTTGGAAGAATGGCAGAGACTGGTGCAGGACAAATAGGGTATATTTGGACAAATGAATAATGCAGTGAGACTGAAGCATGGAGTGAGGGAGGGTGGCAATGAGGGGCAGAGACAATCCAACCCCTGCCAGTAGAGTGGGGGCAAAGTTACAGGCCTCACTTAGTTCATCATTGCCTTGGGTTCAGTGTTAGAAGTAACATGACTGATGGGCATTCTTCTGTAGTATTTATGAATATATAAATATATGCATGTCTTATTTTCAAATAGGTTGGCATTGTGCAGCAAAATGCAAAATGTCTGCATCTGTGCAGTGACCAAACGTGCCTACGTCAATGAAATTCCCTGGAAGAATCTTGCACTGACCACCACAGAATTGTTCTTTGTAGTTAAAAATTAGAAATATTTGCATCTGGTGAGTTGGCCAAATCAGTACTTTGCCCGTTGAAGAAGCATGAAAACCTGAGGTCAGATCCCGAGCACCCATTTGCAAGTTGTAGTCAAGCATGTATGTAACCCTAGTGCTGAGAGGGCAGAGGCAGGTAGATTTTCAGAGCTAGCTGGCCAGCCAGTCTAGTCAACTGCTGAGCTCTTCATTCAGTGAGAGTCACTGTCTCAAAAGGTAAGATGAAGAGTGACAATGGGAGAAACCAGTGTCACTCTCTGCCCTCCACATACACATGAACATATAGTGGATATATACACTACACTCACTATACATATTACAACACACACACACACACAATTAGAAATAGTTCATGTGTATTTCAGAAAGGAATTTGAATAGTCATCTGTGAGAATCATTTTTTTAATAATTTATTTTTTATTTCTTCAAGTTACATCTCAATCACAATCCCCTCCCTACTCCCCCCTCCAGTCCCACCCTTCCACCCTCTTCCCCCTCAACCCCCCATCCTCTACCCTTTTTTTTTAGTTTAAGGTATATCTTTTCCCCCCCAACAACTCCCCCATTTCAGTCCAACAAATGGTTCTTTCTCTTATAACAATAAATACAATACAAAACAACAGAAATAAATAGGCCACAATTATGAGAGTTATTGACAGTAAGAATCATGTAGTTAGAAGTTTCACTCATGTGGTTAAAAAAATTCATGTTTACTGCAACAGGCAACTTGTGAATGGCAATAAAAGTTGTCTACATGTATGTGTGAATGAGAATATGTCCCCACCAAGAGCTGTCTGAAAGGATGCTTGCCAAAATGGTAACAGATGCATTTGGTGTGTTCTAAAGTATGCTGTGTGTGGCAAGCTTGCTTTTATACGCTGTCTAATCTTCACTGCAAATGTGTTATTTTTCCAGAAACTCCTGGGCCAATGCATCAGTCAGGGATTAGCTTGTGTGAAGGGGGCAACCGAAGGCTGCAAAGTGGCTCCAAGGGTTAGCAATCTAGAACTCATTCCAAATTGAGAGCTATCTGCTGGTAGAATCTTTGCTTGGTGTTAGGGCTTTTGGTTTGGTAAGATGAGATCTCTCCACATTTTGGAGTACACCCTAGTTTTTAGAAAGTCCACCAACAAACAAACAAGCAAACAAACCCATAGAAACATACCAAATAGTGTTTAGCAAAATCCCTTCTGCATTGGACCAGTGATGTTCAGACATAAGAGGTATCTTCCAGGACAGGTCAGAATGCCCTAATTTGCAACTGGTTTTCGGCTTCCTGTGAGCTCCAGGAAGGTCATCTAATTGTGGGTATAGGGGCAACACTAGGTAAGTGCTCTTAGGGCTTTCTTTCATATAGCCAGCTAGGGAAAGCTGGAGTTGTACACAGTCACTGCTTTGAAAAATATCTAAAAAGAAAAATGAGGAGTTAGAGTTTTGTTTTTTTGTCCTCTACACCAGACCAAATTTGAACTTTAATCCCTCAAACAAAAACCAAACTCACTTGAGTGTCTCTCGAGTGTGGCCTCTCCATGCTTCAGTGTGGTGTGCTTGTCTCCACACCCTCTTAGCTACTCTGAGCTCTTCTTATCTGTGGTTCATACATACACTTTCTTAGAAGCAATGGTTGGCTATTGGTTTCAAGGTCCAATGTTCTGTGTTTTCTCCTCTGCACTCCTTCAGCTGGATCAGAGGAAAGCCAGGGTCCCACAGCTTGTTCAAGTGTAATTAGTTCAGTGCAGAATATCCTGGTCAAGTGATGCTCAGTCTCCATGCAGACCATGCTGCCCTTCCCTAAGTTGTGTCCTCTTCCTTAACCACCATCTGAGGAGGGGCAGAAAGCTTGCCTAAATAGTGTCTACAATGCATGGCTCCTGAGGATGTGGGCCAGGAGGTTTCAATGAAGTGAGTTCATCCATCTTGGCACCCCCATGTTTTCTTTTGCTTAGAGAGCCAGGAAAGCGCACTGCTGAGGAGCCCTTCCTTCTCCCCCCACTGCCCACCAGGTCCCACTACCTGTGCTGGGGAAAGTTGAGCCAAGGATGGATGGAGCTCTATCTGCTGGGCTCAGCTTCCTTCCTATCTCTGCATGAAGCCAGACTCCTTCCCCAGGAGCAATTAGTCTTAATGACAAATGACAGAGGATCTAAAACTTGGATGTGAGTAAGACTTGCAGAAGCAATGATAAATAAACCCAGGAGCTAGCCAATGCTAGCAGCAGGGCCAAAGCCTGCTGCTATCAGAGTCTGTAGTACAATGCAAGGGCTTGTGCTCTCTTGGCTGGCATCTCTGGGGTGATTATGCCTTCTTCCTGGGCACCCTGGGGTTTTCATATGGAGACTTCAGAAGGAGGAGGCATCTGAAACCTCCCCCTGGGCTCTCTTTTTGCTTCCTTGTGTAGTGTTTAGCCAACTGTCCTAGGGCAGGGAAATTTCAGTCATCACCACTTCTAATGAAGATTTTCTTTCAAAACTGAACTTAGCAAATGTAGGTTTGGCCCATGGGTTTGATTTCCCTGGCCCGGCAACCATGATCTTTCATGTCCTTCCAAGTTCAATGTTTGACCTGAGTGACTAAAAAAAATCAAGACTCCCATTTGCCTTGCCCCACCTGAGGCAAGGAGGCTTAGGGAAGGACAGGAACTTGATTTCTGAGTCATGGACTGTCCAAGGTACACAAAATATCCTGGGGATAATCTGCCTCAAAGAGCCACCTCGATGACGAGACCACTGCTGACCACCCTGCTCTGAATTTGCAGGCTCCCCTCTTTTTAAACATTTATTTTTCTTTATTTCTTCAGGACTACCTAATCTAGTTTTGATGTATCTCATCTTCATCTTGTTCTTTGCTTTCTCCTAACTCTCAGCATATAATATCTTTGCAAGAGTAGGGATTTTTGTTTGTTCTGGCCAGGATGGTAACACTAGACCATAGGACTCTGGCTCTTGATAAATATTTTTCTGAATTATAAATGAGTGAAAAAATTTCAGTGCCTGCCTCCTAGGTCTACCCTTTGTACCTCACAAAATTAATCTAATCATAGGTAATCAGGATGGTTTTTTCTAACTCTGTATTATCTATGAAGTATTAGAAAATATAAAATTCCATGAACCCAGAACAGCCTAAATTTATAAGAATGGAGTATTCCTTCAACTGAAGCCAAGAAAGTGCAGGAGGGAGGGTTAACACATGGTTCATAGGTCATAGTTCATTATTCCTTTTATCAGCAGGGTAAGGTAAGTGTGGTTGTTGTTAGCCCACTTTGCAGGTGAAGAACTAAGGCTCAGAGAAGTTGAACAACTTTCTTGGAGGCACACAGCTTGTGAGCACTAGAGGCAAGGTTCAGATCCAGGACATCTGTCTAAAGAACCCAGTTATGATTCTTCTTGTCTCTTGCTTATCCATCAGGGACTTCCCTTGAGAACATTCAAGAGAAGTCAGCAGGAGCCCTCCCTCTGCAGGCTCATGTTGGTGGAGAGGAGATCAGTCAACTTTTTCTCAGTCAAGGGTGTCCTGTAAACAGTGTGTCACCTGCTGTAGAAGACACAGAGTAGGATCTTCCCTGTGACCAGTTTTCGACGTTCCCAAGACAACCTCTCCAGTGATGTGAGCAAAGTGCACATGACATCTCATGTCAGTCTCCATACATGTCTCAGGAAATAGCCCACATTGTATCCTGCCCTGTTTGTCAGAGCCATGGAATCATCAGAGTGTTGGAAGTAGTCCAGGTCAGCACGATTTAGGTGTGAAAGTCTCTCTTATAATCGTGTGCTTGAATGCTTGGTCCTCAGATGGTAATATTGTACTGCAATGTTGTGGAACCTTTAGGAATTAGAGCTAACCTAGAAGAAGTGAGTCACTAGGGGTTAGGCCTTAAGGCTTATAGTTGTACCCTCTCGGCTTCTTATCCTCTCTGCTTCCTGTCCTTCCAAGTGTGAGTCAGAAGTTTCACACTCCTGCTGCTGCACGTCCCCCACTATCAAGAAGGATATGTCCTTGTGGTTTGGTGAGGAATCTTTGGGTGGATACCCAGAAATGGTATGGCTGGTTCTTGAGGTAGGGCTATTCCAAGATTTCTAAGATATCGCCAGACTGATTTCCATAGTGGTTGTACAAGTTTGTACTCCCACCAGCAATGGAGGAGAAACCTTTCCACTCTTGAGAGACTTCTCTTCAGGTATCTGGTCATAGTAAGGAAAAAAGATAATGAATATGGTCAATACAGCCTGGATGTTGTTTAAGTTTGTCTCCCAAAAGTTTCCACGTCAAGAGTCTGGTCCTCAGTGTAGCACTGCTGGGAGGTGGTAGGATCATTAAGAGATCAAACTTACTAAAAGAAGGCTAGGTGAATGAGTGTGTTGTTTTCAGGAGGGATTGATGTACTCTCATGGGACTCTGGTTAGTGCCTAAATTTTTTAATTAAAGTTTAATTAATTAATTTTGTGTGCATCACAACTGTGTATGGAGGTCAGAAGACAACTTGCAAGAGTTGTTCCTCTTCTTCCACCATGTGAGTTTTGGGGATTGAACTCAGATTAAATAAAGTTTGGCAGCAGGTGACATTTCCTGCTAAGCCATCTTACCAGTCCTGGTTAGCTTGACAAAGGGGATTCATAGAAATGCACAAGATTGACCTCTCCTCAGTTTCTTTTTGGCTTCTTGTCTCACTGTACCATCTGTTCTTCTCACTCTTCTTGATCTCTTCATAATGTTTTTCACCATGATATGAGCTGGCCAAAGGACCCTTGATTGGACAAGTGTACCTACCCAATCTTAGGTTTCTAGCCTCCCAAACTATGAGCTCAGTAGATGTCTTTTCTTCTCACATGCAGTCTTAGATATTTCATTACAGGCAGAGGAAGTACACCCAGCACAGTTAATACATAAATCAACTTTTCAGTCAGTCTTTGCCCTTAAAATGTATTAGAGTGCTTGCTGGATATCTTCCAACTCAATACTGTCATCTAGTGTTGTTTGTCCAATGAGGGCAAGCTTGTCTCCTGGAAGATTACGGTAAAGAACAAAGATAGCTCTGCTGTGATGTTCACACTCAATTCACTGAGAAAAGCCAAATGAACAGGTCAAGTCTACTGCCTTTAGGGTGGGAAGCATACAGGTTTCCCCAGGGAGTGTGGCAGAGAAATGGACCCTGAATTTTGGACACTTATTCATATACTCTGACACAGTGGGGTGTATATAATTGGAACAGAAATAGTAGGTTGATTGAGGCATGTGATGGCTTGAAATGAGGTCCATAAACACAGCGAACAGCTACTCAGGATCAGGACAGGATTGTGAACTTCAGGACTGCACAGGAAATCATAGGGAACAGGGAAGGGCCACTGACTAGGGATGTGACATGATTGGAGCTGCCACTCAAGTGACTGGTTGGCCCCTTATGAATACTTTATGCATGGGCTGCATTCCACAGGGATAATAAAATATAATTGTTCTTACAAAGAATAGTTCACTGGAAGCAACCTAAATCAGGATGCCTGGACACTTGTCTACACAGTGGTGCCAGTCTGGCGGCCTGAGAATCACAGTAAATCCTGGTGGCTGTCCCTTCCAAATACATCTTAATACCACCACTTCTCACTACTTCCACACTTCTCATCCCTCCAGTCACCATGCCTCACTCTGACTACCCAACTGCTGTTCTTCCCTTTGTGTAGTCCCCCCTCCCCACACCAGCTTATGCCTAGCCATGTTACTGGTTTTCTCAAATCTTCCCTCAATGTACATATATACACAGATACATACATATACATGCACAGATAAACACATTAAAAATACGCACATCCACCCAAATACATTCACATATGTGTACATGCCTGCATGCACACACACATATGCAAATATATACATGCATATGGATACACACACTCATATATATGTGCATGCACACAAGGCAACAGGCAGACTTTAAAGGAATTTGGAGACAAAAACGAATATACATTGTAGAACTCAAGTGGCTGCATGTTCAATATTTCTGCTCCCAATCTTTTTTTTTAATGTTTATTTATTACATCAGGTTACATCTCCATCACAGTACCCTCTTTCCACCCCTCCAAGTCCTGCCCTCCCACCCTCTACCCCCTATCTATCCCTTCCATCCCACTCCTCCGGAGTAGAGTGTCCCTACATATCAGTTCCCTGCCCCAGTTCAGCAGTCATATGATGGCCAAGAGCCTCCTCATACACTGGGGGCCTACAAGGAAGCACCACTAGGGCAAAGTCTATGTTCCTGTTCCCTTTGGTGCATTGGCTGTAGTATAGTTATCCTGTTCTATATGGCTAAAATCTGATTATAAATGAATAGATGCCATGTGCATCCTTCTGTCTTCTCCCAATCTTAATAAGTCCCCTTGGGGCCTTGGGGACCCTGCTTCCACCACTGCTCACACTTGCTGACTTTCTCTCTCCCTTCCACTCTCTCACTTGAACTCCTCTAGCACCCTCATCATCACTATGCATTAGAGTGCAGAGGTTAGATAGCTCTCTGACCTATCCTACCAGACCACCCCATTGTGTTCTCACTTTAGGAACTAAAAAAGCCAACCACAGGAGAAAATTTGAAGCCACTACAAGGTCACCCTCCCTCCTTCTCTCCCTTATTCCCATCAGAGTTTTACAGATAGCTCAGGATAGATGCGTGCAATTTGCTTTCCAATTCTGAACTTAAATGATTCAGAGTTAATACCTTTGAGATCAGCCATCAGGCTGTTTCACAACACAGAAAATGACAAAGGCCACATCTAAGCATTTATCCCCAGAGAACTGATTGTGAAACATTGACCAGAATAGTTTTGTACTTGCCAATGATTTGTCATATGTATGTATGTATGTATGTATGTATGTATGTATGTATGTATGTGTGTATGTATGTATATATATAATTTCCAATAAAACAATAATAATACTATATCAAACCTATTTTCTAGGTGTACAATTATTCACACTTTTTAATGTTTCCTCAAAAATTCCTACTAGCAGACATTTATGTATTGCCAATAATTTATATTACAAATTATAGTTGAGATATTTATAGACACCTATTTGTGCAGCTACTTAATTACTTACTTGGAACTGATGATGAAAACTGGAATGACTGGGTCCCAGGGTGTTCATATTTTTAGTTCTTGACGTGCATTGCCAACTGGATCTCCAGAAAGGCAGCAGCTGTTCATATGTTCACAAGGGTAATATAACCACACCCAGTTCTCTTCCAACCCTTGGTTCAATTAATAAGTTCACACACTCTCATTCTGAGTTTTAAAGGAGTATTGTGGGAGGGTCTTGTGCTAAGACAAGCTCATCTAAAGGAAGCATGTAAAAACACCGATGATCAGGGCTAACTCATTTTGTTGGAATGTTCAAGCTCATTACCAGTCTTTGAATATCTCATTTTGTTACCTGCACCAAAGGCAACCGCAAGGAAGAGCAGACAAGCCAGTGTGTGTATGTGCTGAAACTCATGGATGCTGCAAATGGAACTCCATGTGTGTAGGACAAAGACAGACTAGATAGCAATGATTAAAGGAAGAATTAAGAAAGATCTCTCCTCAGTGGTAAGTAAAACAAGTGTATAGTATATAATTTAAAAGCTAGACAAAGGCATAAAACATGAGCATATTTATAATTATAAGGTAGAAAAGTCATATAATACATAGAACAAAAGACAGAATTAAGACAAAATAATTGATAGATTTAGTTTTATAATCATTTAAAGTAAAAAAAATAAGAGATTGGAAAGATGAGTTAATGGTTAAGAGTATATGGTGCTTGTGTGGATAACCACAGTTCTGATCCCAACACCCTTATCAGAGGTCTCATAACTGCCTGTAACTTCAGCACCAGGGGATTTGATGCCTTTTTTGGGCTTTTATGAGAAACTGCAGTCGGGTAGACACACCCTCACATAGACAAACACACATACATATAATTAAAAATAAAATAAATCTCTAAAAGTGAAAAAATGTATTTGCAAACTGCAATGCATGGAAAGGCTGGCCGACTATACAAGATAATGTATAGTCTTATATAAGTTATGTCATATATAATAATGTCTTATGTAAGTTAAAGAAAATGTGAAAATATTGGCAAATAAAAATTTATAATTTTGAAAAGATTTCATTCTTATATGTTAAGAGATGAAAAATTGCCTGGTGTGGTGGCCCACACCTTTAATCCCAGCACTGGGGAGGCAGAGGCAAGACGTGTTCTGTGAGTTTCAGGCCAGCCTGGTTAACACAGAGACCTCCAGGCCAGTCAGGACTATATACTGACACTCCATTTCCAAAACAATAAAAGAAAATAAGAGTTTGGTTTTACATCTAGAGCTGTTTTCTCTCGGTCCTGTTTAGTGCTACATTTTCTAAAAATTTTTCTTTAGTTTTGTTTTACATATAAAGCATATTAGTTTTAGAGGTTATAACTCAGTAAACTTTAGCCTAAAGAGTGCTATCAGGTTTTGAAATAAGGTGGTCAATTTTTTTCACATACTTTGTGTACTTTAGTTTTCATCATTCTGTTGTACGTCACAAAATTGGAGCTGACTTTATTAACTTTTCAATGGTTCTAAAATAATGTTATCTGCTTACTTCTAAAATAAGTTTTTAACGTTCACTTATTAACTCAAGTTCAATTATTAAGAATTTGGAGAGATGGCTGTATTGCAGCTTCTTTAGTATAAGACCTTTAATCATTAGCTTCTTAGTACAAATTTTAGTGTGTAGACCTATTTCCAATATAACTCCCATTTGATTTTGTCATGTATCGACATTTACTTCATTCCCCAAATTAATTTTTAAAATTCTCTGAAAGAACTAGATACAGGTACAGTCATGAGAGTGACAGTGACGCCAGAGTCACATCCCCTGTGCAGTCAGCATGTCTCTAAGTTGATTGGACATCTCAGAGGGAGGAGAAATAATAGACTAAAACTCCCAGAACACTGAGCAATATTTTCTCATTGAGATTCCATTTGGAGAGCACAGTGGGACAGATCAGCCTTGCAGGACAATGTCAGCCACTTCTATATCAAGGAGGCGTGGAAGGAGGGACACATACATAGTTGCCAAGGAAGGGAGTCAAGGGGACCATCTTCACAGACTACACTCTTTCCCAGGGTCTCTCAGAGAGTGTGTCTTTCCCAAGATGTCTCAGAAAGTAGAAGAAACTGCCTCCATTGGACAGATTTTCTAGGGAAATGGTGTCACCAAGAGGAATTTTGCAGACAAGTAGAAGTATTGGGGAAACACATGGAAGAAACAATCTTTGTACAAAGACCTTACTTGAAATGAGTTGGCAAGTGCAGAACAGTGTGAGAGAGAAGCTAGAGGTTGCTCCATGGAGAGATGGTGCAACCTCGATTTCATAGTTGCATAAAATTTCAATAATGCATGTGCTTGCTGCACTCTAAGAACAAAAACCTCTTGTTTCCAAGGCAGGCCCATGAGTCGTAGTCTGCACACCATTTTATGGTACATCTTTGGCTTACAAAGGGCCATGGCCCTAAGGAAGACAAAGGTTAGATGCTGAGATTGCCAGAAGAACGTTATTCTCAGTAGGAATGGAATTCAAGTGAAAGCCGATAAGGGAAAGAGGTCAAGAGAAAGAGTGTGGGGAAGAAGCAGTAACAGGCTCCAGCCTTCACCTCTACAATCTGTTTAGCATGCTGGCATACATGTTCACAGTAGAGCAGGAGTTATCGCCTGAACATGATGGAGAGAAGGCATGGGTCCATGAGTCTCAGAACCCCTTCTAGGCAGTAGAGTCTCATTACAATAAAAAGGGCTGTATAGCAAGGTGGTTGACTATCCTCACAGGCCTATACATCCTAAAGAAAGGGGATTAACTCTATTTAAGTAAAACTTAACTGTTACTTAAGTAAAACAGACTATCATCACTATGACAAGAAAATACAATGTTTGACCAAGGTGTGGTGGTGAACACTAAGGCAGGGGGATCACCAGATTGAAGCCAGCCTGAGCTACATAGTGAGATTTTTGTCTCAATAAGAATGAGAATAACAAAAGAATCCAGATGTTAAAACAGATCAGTTGTTTCTAATGTTTCCATTGAATTTCATCGGTTTAATTATGTGTGTTAATAGAGACCTCAAAAAGCACTCTGCCATTAGTCAGGTTGGCCACAGGATGAAAGGCTGGTACACTTGGTGGGTTTTTGGATAGAGAGAGGACTGAAGAAGGAAGGTGTGCCTCAGTGGCAGCAGTGGGAGATACTTTGGAGACCGTTACTCAAAGTTGGCAGGATGAAGGATGTTCTGGCACAGGGGCCAGTTTGTAGAAGAAGGAGCCAGTGGTCAAGTGATTGGAGGTTGGAGACTGTGCCAGGCTTTGGGCTGAAGGCCCAGTAGCAGACTCTCTGGGGTGGGTTGCAATTGTAACAACAATGGAAATCTGCCAGGAACCTTGCAGCCACTGACTGGCTCAGCCTGACTGTGTTTGTGCACATAATAAACATTCTCCCTGATCTCAGCGGGGAAGCCTGTGTAGGGGCAGAAAATGCCCAAGTTAAATACCTTTATAGGGCTCCCAGAATTTCTGTAGCTGAGCAACAAAACCCAACACGGACATCCAAGGTTTATTTGGCAATTTAACTTTCCATGATGGAGGAGTGTGTGGGGGTCTCTTTCAGCACTCCAAACCTGAAGGCTCTGGTGTCAGGGGTTGGCAGCTTTCCCTGAGCACTGGAGTATGTTTCCCTAAGAAATGTACAGCTAAAATTTTAACCATATAATAACCTGCTAGTCTCTAGCAAGAAATTACAGGGGGGCTTGGGAGATGCTTAGCAGTCAAGAGCATGCACTGCTTTTCCAGAGAACTGTTCCAAATTCCCATCCCTAGTATCCACATTAGGAGGTTCACAACTGCCTGTAACTTCAGTTCCCGGGAATCTGATGCCTCTTGTGGGATATCCACTAGATTATACACATGCAACAGGCTTAAAAATAAGCTAAATATTTAAAAATAATGAAGGGTTAAAATCCAGTTATAAGTAAATAGACTGATCAAAAAAAAAATTGAAGGGGCCAGTGAGATAGATGAGTGGATAAGCGTGCTTGCTGTGCAAGTATCAGGATCTGAGTTCAGATCCCCAGCACCCTCTTAAAATGCTGAGGGTGGCTGTGCAGGCCTGTAGCCCCAGAACTGGAGGTTGGGTGGAACAAGAGGATAGCTGAGGCTTGCTGGCCAGCCCAGCACCAAAGAGACAAGCTCTGGGTTCAGTGAGAGGCTCTAAGGAACCAAGACAGAGAGTGTAAATCAGGACACTCAATGTCCACGTCTGGTCTCTGCACATAGATATCATACACACACACACACACACACACACACCACCACCACCACCACCACCACCACCACCACCCCATAAATAAAGTATAAATAATTAAGAAAATTTAAAAGAAAATGTGATCCAGGCTTAAGTCTACACATACTACAACTCATTTTAAAAATATTTTTCCCATTGTTGCTAGCTTGGGGCTCAACTATAATAACACCCAATCAATAATCAAGACTTGCTGACAGTAGTTACCCCCAACAGAACTCCATTTGGATCAAGATTTTTACCCTCCCAAGGGTCTTGTGCGTTCAGGAGTGACTCACAAAGAGATAAACCTGCAGTGGAGCAGTGTTGCTCCGAGTCCATAAGACAAGTGATGTTATAAAGGTTGTGACCCACAGCACAGCAACTCCATGGAGCCCTGTGTTATGCCACCAGATGCCCAGGAGCCTCTCCTAGCACAGCCTACCAGGTGGCAGCTGTCTTTCATTTTAAATAGGGAAGAAATAGCTGCTGTATTATCACTTGAGAGGTAGAGGCAGGAGGACCAGGAGTTCAGTATCATCCTTGGCTGCACATTAAGTTCAAGGCCAGCATGGGTTCTATGAAAACCACTACAAACCAACAAGCAAACAGCAAGCAGACTAAATTGAAAGAAGAGAGTTCCAGAGCAGTTGGTTCAGCATCTCAAGATCTCACCAAGACCAAGCACATGCAGGGCCGGAGTCTGAGAAGAAGCCCTTGCCCATGCTAGATTACTGCCCTGATATTCTCTAACAAACTCTGAACAAAGGGCGGTATGTCACCACAGGGTTCTGCAGGTTATTGGACCCTTCCAGTCCACATAGATGGGAAGAGGGGATCTCACACGCACTCTCCAATTCCAACTCTGCCTGACAGACTCTCAACTTTGTGTGGTTCACACAACCTCAACTGGTAGAGGATTGGACTGAGAGACAGTGTTGTCTTCCTCTCCAGGTCTGTCTTCACGTGGATGGTATATGTGAAGGTAACAGACATAACCATATGCAAGGGACCAGTTCAGTGTGACCAGTATAATATAAAAGATGCAAGATTTCAATGAGTGAGCTCCCCAGCCACACCAAAAGATATTGAATCACATGATCCAAAATGTCCTGAGAAGATGGCTTACATCTGGCTTACATGCATTCCTGTGCTGACTTCTGTTACCCTAAATCCTTCTTGTAGTGTACCTTTAAGCCAATACCATAATCTCAAGTTACAAATGAAGAAGCCCAGGCTGAGAAAGAGTTAAATTATATATAAAAAAAAGGAAATACCAGGCCAAGCTGTAGATCTTATTTCACTCCCACATCTATGTCTATAAGCCATCCCAGGAATGGAATATAATTACTCCCAGGTATGGATTCTCACAGACACCTGCCAGCAAACAGTTAAAACAAAAAGTATGCCATTTCCTTCTCCCCTTCCTCCTTTGGAGTGGATGATGTGGCTTTGGGTCCCTTGGGTATCTCTGGGAAAGACTAGACCAGAAAAGCTGTATATGGACTCCAGAGGAGATATTACATGGGGACCCCCATAAAACTTAAGTAGAACCAGGCACTGTTCCTGGAAAACACCCACTCTATTGTAGCTGCATATTACAATCTACAGCACCACCTCAGCAACAGCAAGTGAGCTGCAACCACCAGATTCATAGTGAGGATTTTAGGTCCATCAATCACAAGGGAAAAAATTTCAATAAAGCCCTTTCCAGAAACTGAAGTAAGGGTAGACTGCACTTGAGAACTCTATAATCCAGAAGCCACAGCTTGCCAACCTGTGAAAAGCAAATTCTAGGTGCCAGATATGACAGCTGCTTTCTTTCTGAGGTGTTGAGATGTTCCCCAGGAAGGCTGGGCCTGGTAGGGAAGCCCCCTTGATGGGTTCTGGCTTTACCTCTTACCTTAAGTAGGTTACCTCCCTCTGTCACTGTGCTGTTTGTTTTTCACTAAAACAATGTTGAGAACTCTAGCATTCTGCTTTTGCTGCAGGAACAAAGCAACAATAATAGTATATGAAAGCAAAGAGTAAATGCTTGAGTCTAAAAAGCCCAGAGAATGAGTTGTAATAACAGCATGGAGTGGGACTGCACTTGTGTTTGCAGACCCTGAAGGTGACTACACCAATACTGCAAGGTTACCTTCAAGAAAATTACAGATTATAGAGAAAGAGCCACCCACCCCCACCCCCAACCTTGATGGAAGGAGATAGTATACTTCAGAAAAGACAAAGGAGAGGGTTTGATGAAAGGCGTATTTACAAAGTTGGGAGTGGATAGTGAAACTTATAAGGGGATTGCAACGTGCCCTTCAGTTTTCAGCCATCTGGAAGGTTCTCTGACAGAACATGAAGAAAGTGGGAGCTGTAGGAGAGATATTAGACAGAAGAACACAATTGTGTTGGAGGAAGGTTTAATTCATTGTTCCTGAAAGGCTGATTTCAATGCTGAGATCTGGTTACTACCCCTTCTGAGGCATTCTCTTGATGGGTTAATAAAATCGCTGATGGCCAATTAGCTGGGCAGAAAGAGTATAGGAAGGTGGGACTTCCTGAGATGGAAACGGGAATCCTGAGTTTTACACAGAGAAATCTCTCTTTCTGCCAGGAGACACAGAAGCAGACAGAAGCGTCTGAGAGCTCTGCAAAGTACCACAGGCCACATGGCACTTTGGGATTAGGTGATTCAGGTTAATTTAGATTATCTAGGTAAGAGTCTTCTCAGCTAAGTGCTAAGCATTGAAACATTAAAAGGTCTTGGTGTATTTAATTATTAGGGAAAGGGTCGTGGTGGCCTATAGGCTGCCAGTCAAAGCAATTGAGGCCCAACAGCCTCCTGCCAAGCCCTGGTGGCTGTCCCTCCAGGCCGTTGGCAATTCTGCCAGTCCAGTATAACAGTTTATACTTATTAATAAATATCTTGCTGCTGCCCCGCTAAGCTGCCCTGCCAAGCTGCCCTACCAGGCCTATAGGCTTCTAAAGCAAGTCAGGCCTGCCAATCTCTCACTACGCTGCTGACTGTTCTGCCAGCCTAAAACAACTTATTGTTATTGATGAAGATATTAGTTAGCAGAGTTTAGGTTGCAAGTGGTGAAGGCCACCTTTGGTCCAGGCCTTTTTCCCAGGACAAGTCAGGCTGCCAGTTAAGACAGGCCAGGTTTGCTGGCCTCCTACCAGTCTACTAGCTGCTCTGCCAGCCTAATTTTAAAGTTTATACTTATTAATAAATACAATTGATAACTAAGTTGCAGTTTCACAACTGCTGCCAACTTAGGCATGGGAAGGATCTAGGTCAATTCCTGTACTCACCTCATTGAGCTCCTCCTACCCTCTTGTGACAGAACCTTTCAAACCGGAAGCCAGGGTAATAGGCCTTAGTGATGTAGTTTCTCTGGGTGTACATGGGGGCAGAGAGAAGAGTGGGGAAATCAGGAATGGGGATACATCCAGACTATAGATAGAAGTGGTCAGTCAGTGATAATGGTTGCAGGGATTCCAAGGCTGGCTAGCGCTCAACTCACTTGGGGACCAAGACCACCCCCCACCCTCTCACCCCCTCAAACACACTCTAGGTTAGGTGATCTAGTTTGAGGTTCTCAGGTCAATCTTGATGGTCATATACATTTGTGAAACACAAAGCTATGCTTAGAGAACAGTTTTACTGGAGCACATGGCAGGTCTGCAGCAACATCTGTGAGATGGAGATGGCACTCTTGATGTGTTTGTCTGGCTGCCTCTCACCCAGATTAAAACAGTCAGCTGTGAGGTGATGTCTGGGATGCAAGGGACAAGAAAGTAGCACTATGTATTGTCATAGCAGCAGATGGGCTAGTGACTCCTTACTGTACCCATTTTATAGACTGGCAGGGTGAGGATAGCAGCAACTGAATTATGGATTTTGTAGGCTCTAGGCACTTGCTTTCATAGGCTTATCTTTCTATTCAATATGAAAATATTACACCAGTATAAAAGTGAGGGCCATAATCTAAATACCAATATCTAAACATATTCTTTTTATTCTTCTTATTTTTAAAAAAAATGTTATAGTTCTGTAAAATTTTCCCGGGTCTTCACCCTAATGTCTAACCTGCCTAACAGAAAGGGTGACACTGAGTAGGGGGTTTCTATTTCCAAGCACACAGAGTGACTCAAATTCACCCTTGGCTTTCTCCTTGGCTCTTAGATACTGATTACTTAAGGGAGCACAGAGGAGACTTATCACAGTGTGTCTTTGATGATACTTCCCCTCCTGTGATCCAGGGCAGGCACATGCTTTATATTGACAGATACCTCAGTGATGGTTACTGCTGTCCTCCTTGCCTTTGCTTTACTGTCCTGGACTCTGTCTACAGCTCAGCAGACTCTTCCCTGTCCTGGAAAGACTATGCTTCTGATTGAGCTTAGCTCTTTCCTACTGCATTATTCTCTCTACTAACATGGACTGTAGCCTGACCTACCCTACCTGAGCAGTAATCTTTCAGTGGCTTCTTTGTGCTGGGCAATCAGGACTCTGGGCATTGACTGATTGTTTCAAGGGTAAGACTCATGGAAGGCCACCTAGCCACATCACTCTGGACTTTCTAGAAGGCTGCAGAGAGTGGTCCAGGACTGTGTTGCACATGTATGCCAAGGCTGGGTTTCTTGCAGGCAATGTCCTGTAGGACACCTACATGTCCCACACCAAGGATGTTGTTATCTCCTACCCTTGGCTGACCTGCCACTGCAGTCTCCAATCCTTAGTCACTCCAGTCTTGCCTTCAAGTGGCCTCAAGACCCATTCACCTAGATACAAGTGCTCAGGGAGTGGGCAAGCCAATGTGTAGAATAGTGTTGACCTGTATTTAAGAAGAGGACATAGAACATCTCTTTTCAAGAAGATTTTGAAGACCAACTTTTAATAAAAAGAAAGACACAAATAAAATCCCTGGAAACTAACAGAATACCTTTATGTGATTTTAACAGAAACCTATTCTGTGTATCAAAAAGCCACAGAAACTGTCTTATTTATCAGTAAATCAACCATGTTTATGTCCCAGTAATATTACATGCCATTGCATTTCACTCAATTATAGTGACAGAATCCCTTTTACATGTTTCCATGACATTTAAAGGAATACTCTTTTGTTAAAAAAAAAACAACAGCAGCAACACAAAACAAACAAAACAACAATAAAACAAAAATCCATAGAATATTCAGTTTCAAGACTCAGAATGAGACTTCAGCTATCTTCCTACTTTGTCTATAATTCAGTGTTTATCTTATTCCCTTTGACCTGCCATAGCCTCTGACTTCTCCATGCCATGCACACTCTTCTTCAAGACTGTGCACTTTGCATAGTTTCTTTCTGTATAGAATAGATGAGCCTCCAAGAGGCAGCCACAGAGCTCATTCCTACTCTTTAGTTGGACTTTCTCTTTGTTCTCACATTCTCAGAGAGGCCTTCTCTGCTTCTCTGAACACTCCATATAAAACATCACCCTGCTCCCTCACCCACCTCTCTATCCTTCTTGATTTACTTTTCTTCACAACCATATGTATGGAAACAAAGTCTTCCCACCTTTGCTTAAATGCAGGAATTGCAATGGCTCACATCAAAGTGCATATTAGGATTTCTGAAGATAGTGACCTAGTGGTATCAAGAATATGCAAAAGTGTCAGAGAGGTTAAAAAGACCTCCCTCCCTCGAGGAATGGTAGGCAGCAACAATGTGAATCTCCCTACTCTAGCCCTAGTCTCAGAGGAGTTATGGAGGAAACTATGAGCATCCTGAAGTTTAGAAATGGGGTAGGGGATGTGCACGGTGAATAGAGAGACTCAGGAAGCCTAAAAAACTCAAGGAGACTCCAAGCCAGTGGGATACAATCTACCTGAACATTGTGTTACAGGGAAAATGGTACAGTTGAGTAATGGATGGAGATGGTGAAGAAAGCAGTAGCCACACAGAGCATTGCTAAAGGAGAATGACTGGGCAGTAATGAGTACAGGGGAGTGAATGAGTCGGGTGCAAGGGCCACTATGCAGTTGTGCCCAGAAGGAGTGTGTGGTTGTTCTCCCAGCCCTGGGGGCCAGAACTAGAAGTTGGGATGTTAGGGATCCACATAGGAAGAAGAGATGCTGCCCCATTCCCTCTGAAGTTCATCTGTACAAAGCTTGCCATCATCAAGCAGGGCCCCAGAAAAGGCTGGAATCTGAACCAACTTCATTTTCATTTTTGTGCAAGAACAGAGGCTCTAACAATACAAATTTATTATTTGTGGGCATAGGAAATCAAATGATTCCCCATCAATGCCTTGTTTGGTTGTTTGTCTCCACCTGAGTTTAAGCAGAAAGATCTAGATCTTGGTAGAATTGGTAAGGGCAGAGCTGTTGGTGCTCATTCAACATAGCAGTTCCACTCTCACTACCACAGATACTTTACACACATGATTGCTACGAGTTTATCCTCTATTCTCTCTGGGAGCATCAAGCTCCACAGGAAAAGGGATCTGCCCATCTTGCTCACTTCTCTGTCTCTATTACCAGGAAAAAAAGTACCTGGTATCAGGCTGGCACAAACTGTTATGAAAAATAAAAAAGGACATCATTTTATGTACTACTTCCCCTGGTCCATCTCCAATGCACACATCAACAAAAGAGTGGGATTCAAGGTTTGAGAAACAATGTGAATCACTATGGACAAAAATCTCAGTTCAATTTAATAAATACATTTTGAATATTTATTATGAAACAAGAGTTGCTAAGGACAGAAAGACTTTGAGTCACTTCTAGTAGAGGAAACTGTAAACTTAAAATAGTTGTAAACCTAAAATTAATGCATTTTTTGTTTTCTTTTTTCCTATAGTGCTGCAGATCAAATCCAAGGCTTCACACATGCAAAGGTAGAATTCTTCCACTAAGCCACACTCCACTTCCTGACCCAAAGTTTTGAAAGTTTTCAATGGTCTTGCATTGCACACACACACACACACACACACACACACACACAATGAAACAAGAAATAGAAGAGGCAAAAAGCAAAAACCACATTGACTCTTTTGCAACCACATTCACATATGCATTGCAAAAATGGCAGTGGACTAGAAATCTCTATGGTTAGACTGAAATTAATCAGTGTGTTCTGGCACAAAACACTCAAGTGCCTTTTCAGTTATGCCAGGTGGAGTAGCTAAACCAAAATTACACAAAACTTTTTTTTCCTTCTCAAATTTCACGTTTGACTCTCTAGAGTCACAATTGAAAAATAAATGGCATAATAAATATAGTTTTTTGATCTGTAGAGTTATTTAAACAAAATATCTTCCAAATCATACAGTTTAAGTCATGGTCAGTAGTTCAGTTGATGAACTATGTTTTTAAAGGATATAGAATCACTTAATAAACTCTTTCGTATTGAAAAAAATTAATGATTTTGCCAAAATGTAAGGAAATGTACTTTTAAAGGTATGGTTTCTTCATGGAAATAAAGTCAATAAGTGAGCACAGGCATTAAAGATGCATAGACCACGGCATGATCCAGACAGGTGTGTTGTTGGGAGAGCAGGAATAGGTCCCAGGCTATAGCTACTCATGGACTAGAACCGCGTTTCCCAGTTTGTCACCTGTGGTGCACATTCAGAAGCATATTGGGGACAGCATACAGCCTTAACACACAGACACAAACACCACATAAACACACACATGCATACACACAGACATACATACATATCACATAAACACACACACATATATACACGCACACATAAACACATACAGACACACATACACACATACACTCACATACATTTACATACAGACACACATAGACACACACATAAACGCATACAAACACACATGCACACGTAAACATACACACACATCACATAAATACATATAAACACATGTAAACACATATACCACATAAACACATGCACACATACCACATAAAAACACACACAATACATACACCACATAAATATACACACATAAATACACATACATACACAGTCACACACATACATATATATGCACATACACACATCACATACACACATCACATAAACACACACACACATGCACACACACATGGCATATGGGTGTCACAGTGTCCTGATTTTTACTTTCTTTAATTTAACAAGAATTTTGTGGAATTGCAATTGCTGCCTCTCTTTTCTTCTCTTTTAATGTTGGCCACAATATTAGAACAGATTTCAGGGTATGCTATTGTGAAGAGGCAGACAGTGACCACCTACTGAGCACTCATTCCTCCACACTGTATTCTAAGCAATCTGTATGATCTAAAGCAGCTAAGGAGGCCACAATCTATCATGAAATTATGGAGTTCAGGCATTTTGATGAAGGTAGTGTAGCAGGGTGAAAATAATGTGTTACAACTGGTAATTAATGGTAGCTAATATTTATCTTTTTTGCTTGTTTTTAGAGTCTTACTCTATAGTAGCCTAGAATGGCTTAGAAATAATTGTATAACCCAGACTAACCTCAAACTTATAGAACTCATAGTGTTCTTCCTGCCTCAATGTATGGAATGCTGAGATTAGAGTCATAAAAGGTTATGTCTGGTTCTAGTATATACAATTTTTTGTGATGGTGGGTTATTGTACAAGCTAGCAGCTAAAACTATGTTGTTATCAATAATTTTGTATTCTTTATATTTTGAGAGAGCATTTTATTTATTTATCAGAATGTGTGTCTGTATGAATGTATGTATACGTGTGTGCAGGCACACATGTCTTTGTGTATACATGAGGAGGCCAAAGGAGAACTTCAAGTGTCTTGCTCCATCACTTTTTGTCTTGTTCTCTTGAGATAGGGTGTATTATTAGTAAGGGTCTCCAAAGGAATAGAACTTATAGAATGTGTATATATGTATACATTCACATATATACATATATGTATATATATTCATACATATGATTTATTAGAGTGGCTTCCCAGCTGTGACCTGGGTAGTCCAACAGTGGTTGTCTCACAATGGGAAGGCCAAGGATCTGGAAGCTGTTTAATTCATAAGACTAGATCTCTCAGCAGGTCCAAATGACTCTGGGGTCTCAGGAAATTTTGGAGAGCTGCTGGTCTTCAGGCTACATCAGAATCCTGAAGAAGGTTGTTCTAACACCAACCAAGGAATGTGTCAGCAGCAGGATAGATGAACTGGCCACTGAGAGTATGGGCAAGCAGGCAAAAGACAAAATCTTCCTTCTTCCATGTCCTTTCCATGATATAGGCTACCAACAGAAGGTGTGGTCCAGATTTAGGGTGGGCCTCCTACCTCAATCTAGTCAAGAAAGTCCCTCACAGGTGTACTAGCTGCTTGAGTCTTAGTTGATTCCAGATGTAGTCAATTGAACAACCAGGATTAACCATCACACAGAGTCTCTCAGTGAACCTCAAGCTCATTATTTGGCTACACTGGTTTGGTCAGTGATATTCTGAGATCCAACTATTTTTGTTTCTCAGCACTGGGGTTATAGGTATAGGTGGTCACAGCTAGCTTTTACATGGGCACTGGGATCTGAACTCAGGTCCTTATATTTACGCAACAAGTATTCTTAACTCATGAGCTATTCCTCCGGCTGAAGGAGCCAAAATTATTAATCAACTGTCCTCTCTTTTTGGAGATATGACATTACATTTAATCAGTCCTTAACAAATACACATAAACATAGTCTGGAGACCCACCTCAGAATGCAGACAGGGGCTGTCTCTAAGGAGAGATGAGGGTAATTTTAGATTTTTCTTCTTGTTTATCTATTTTTCTATTTTCAAAAATTAAAATGCAATTTTGGTAATATAAACGTCTATAGCTCTTGCTTTATCATTTTGTTCATTCATCTATTTTTGAACTTGATGACAGTGCTTTAGCAGAATTCATCTTGTCCAACCAATCTTTATTCTTTTAAGTTTTTCTAAGCACCCCTGGGCCATTTAATTGCATCCTCCAGAGAGGTTTTATGGGATCCCTTTAATAGTCTTTGATGCTTTTTCTGACAGAAGAGGATCATTCATCATAGAAATCAAGGTCAGAGTTCCTGCTCACTAGCAAGAGGGGAGATTTGCATTTTCTCCCTATTTGTAGAATACTACATATATCATCGTGAAAGTACAATGGCCCTTCTGCAGTCTCCAACAACTATTTTCCCTTGATCCAGTTTCACTAGGATGATGGTCTCACTAAAGAAGGATGTAAGAAGACAGATTTCATATAGATGCATCTACCTGTTCCCTGAAACTTACATGAGGTTTTTCTAATGAGCCTTTTCTCTCTGGATCAGAAAGACGAGGCTGTACTATTAAAAAGAGCCCAGTGCTCCCGTTTCCTTTTTTTTAATAATTTATTTTTCATTTCTTCAATTTACATCTCAATTGCAATACCCTCCCTACTCCCCCCTCCAGTCCCACCCTCCCACCTTCAACCCCCCATTCTCTTCCCTTTTTTTAAGTTTAAGGTATATCTTATTTCCCCCAACAGTTCCCCTTTTCAGTATAACAAATGGTTCTTTCTCTTATAATAATAGATACAATACAAAACAACAGAGGTAATTAGGCCACAGTTATGAGGGTTATATGGCTTAGCGTACATTCCCAATGTCCAATCCATATGTATTTGGTATCTGACTTTAACTTTCTACTATCTAACCATCTCCATGAGTTTAAAGTTCTATATCTAACTCAACAGTCATACTAACTTGCAACACAATTTTAAAAGCATCATCCTAGATCTATAACACTCTCTTGACTCCTAAACAACTCAAAATTTAACTATGAGACTCTACCTATCTATTCTTCAACCACCTCAGAGACCTGCCAGGAATAAATATACCTGATTTTATAGGAAGTACAGGGCCTGCAGCTTCCAAAACTAAGAAATGACATACCAGTGGCTGCCTGCACAGTTCCCATTTTCTCTCCATACATTACAGCATCGATCTTCAGTCATTTGGCCCCGTTTCTCTGACAGACATTGATTGTAGAGCAGGGGTTATGAAGGAATTGCCTACCCTGTCTTGGCAGAGCCAGGCTGTCGACCTAACCTGCTTCCAGGTTTTGTCCTTTTTGGACAGCATTCTGTCTACAGTTGGAGCAAGGGGCTTTTCCTGCCAAGAGATAGGCTTGCGACTAATTCAATCATCTCCCACTGGAGATTCTTCGATGCTCATCTTCTATTTGGAGTAGAATAGGGAGTGCTGTCAGGAGTTGATATGTCTCGATATAAAAAAATCTAAAGTTAAGAAAACATCTTTGAATGCCATATTCTGCAGATCTCTTGAGGTTTTTGAAGAGGCCCTATCTCTTATATTAGGATAAGCAGATGTTGCTTGTCTCTTAGCAATTTATTTGTGATTAGCTTAGAAAATAACTATAATAGGCTGTCATAGTACCTAACACAATGACCAGCTTGCATGACTATTAGTTTGCATTTCTTAATTATCCTAACAGTTTATGACAATTAGTAGCAAAAGGCCGAAACTTCACATTTCATTTTTTTTCTTTACACCCTAACCCTTCCATCCCATTTCTCTGGGGTGGGGTGTCCCTATATAACAGTCCCTCATCTCAGTTGAGAGGTCGTATGAGGGCCAAGAGCATCCTCATTCATTGGGGGTCTATGAGTCAGTACTACCAGTGAAAAGTGTCTCATTGCCCGGGAGAGAGAAGTAAAAAACAAACAAACAAATAAACAGACAAACAGATAAAAAAGGATAAAAAATAAAAAAATAAAAATAAAAAATAAAAAGTCTATGTCCATGTTCCCTTTGGTGTGTTAGATGTAGTATCGATATCCTCTACTACTATATAGCTAAAATCCTACTAAAAGTGAATAGATGTCATGTTCATCCTTCTGAGTCTGGGTTAGCTCACTCAGGATGAGCTTTTCTAGTTTCATCCATTTGGCTGCAAATTGCATAATTTCGTTGTTCCTGATAGCTGAATAATATTCCATTGTATAGTTGTACCACAGTTTTTTAACCCATTCTTTGGTTGAGGGACATCTGGGTTGTTTCCAGTTTCTAGCTATTACAAATAAGGCTGCTATGAACATAGATGAGGAAACTTCCTTATGATTCCGTGAGGAGACATTTGGGTGTATACCCAGAAGTGGTATGGCTGGGTCCTGAGGCAAAGTTATTCCAAGTTTTCTAAGTATCGCCAGACTGACCTCCATAGTGGTTTTACAAGCTTGCACTCCCACAGCAATGGAGTAGGGTTCCCCTTTCTCCACACCCTCGCCAACATGTGCTGTCATTTGAGCTTTTGATCTTAGCCATTCTTACAGGTGTGAGATGGAATCTCAGAGTTGTCTTGAGTTGCATTTCTCTGATGATTAAGGATGTTGAGCATTTCTTCAAGTGTCTCTCAGCCATTAGGGATTCCTCCTTTGTGAATTCTCTATTTAGCTCTGTCCCCCATTTTTTGATTGGATTATTTGGTTTCTTGGCATTTAATTTCTTGAGTTCTTTGTAGATTTTGGATATTAGCCCTCTGTCAGATGTGGGGTTAGTGAAGATTTTCTCCCAGTCTGTAGGCTGCCGTTTTGTTCGAATGACAGTGTCTTTTGCCTTACAGAAGCTTTTCAGTTTCATGAGGTCCCATTTATTGATTGTTGATCTCAGGTCCTGAGCTGTTGGTGTTCTATTCAGGAAGTTGTCACCTGTGCCAATGAGTTCAAGGGTTTCTCCCACTTTTTCTTCTAGTAGATTTAGTGTGACCGGCCTTATGTTAAGGTCTTTGATCCACTTGGACTTAAGTTTTGTACAAGGTGATAAGTATGGGTCTAATTTCATTCTTTTACAAATGGACATCCAGTTGGACCAGCACCATTTGTTGAAGATGCTGTCCTTCTTCCATTGGGCCGTTTTGGCTTCTTTGTCAAAATTAAGTGGCCATAAGTTGTGGGTCTATTTCTGGGTCTTCAATTTGATTCCATTGATCTACTGGTCTGTTTCTATACCAATGCCGTTTCCCTTTTAAACAATCACTACAGTCACAGCTGCATGTTTAATAGCTGTCTTCCAGAGAGTAGGACCAGTGTTCCTCTCGGTCCCAGTGTTCTCCCCAGGCCTGGCTCTTGTCTAACACACATTAATGTTCACCGAAGGAATGAAATGCAAACAGCCAGTGTGTCTAAAGATGAAGGAATATGTAATGAAGGTTGAGGTGTCCTTTGAAAACATTCCTTTCCACTTCAGGTAAAGATCTTGCATTCTACTGAATTTTGGAGGGATGGAGCTTTCCAATTTCCCTTCTGAGGATGACAGCAGAGCAGTCATTTCTAACAGCAGGCTCTGCCCAGTAGAAAGGTGCTCTGCACCTGGAGACAGCTGCTTCTTCGAGGAGTTTGGCTTGTCACATGGACTCACTTCCTGCTCTGTCAGCGATCTGTAGTCCTAGGAGAGACCTGAAGCTTGTGTTTGTTTTTAAATCATCATTCTGATTACTGGTGCAAGTGTGAGGCTTCATTCAGGCACTGGCACTGGTGGGCTTTTTCTTTGAAGTTTTAGAAAAAAACAATTATATGAAAAACAATTGTAGCATTGGGTGACATCAAACCAGAATCCAGATAGAAGGTCCTGAAGAAAAAAATCAATTTAATATACTTTAATGTTTAAAATAGTCATAAGCAAAATCTTAATGTTCTCTAAAATTTGTACGCCACATGCAGATGTGTGTGTTGCTTTTGTGTTCAAATAAAACAATTCATATGTTAAGCATTTTCAACAAGGCAAAAATGATTCTATCATCTTTACTGGTATTAGCATTATAAAAGTTTAATGTTACCAAATTATATTCACATTAGTTTCCTAAAGATATAATGACCTGATAGCTGATGGCTTATGGACTTCATATTAACTGTTTTAAAGAATTTTATTTTATTTTTAATTATGTGTATATCTGTGTCTATGCATGGGTCCCTCATGTGCACTTGAGGACAGAGGCACTGGACCCCCCCTGAGGCTGAGTTATAGGCAGTGGTCCCCCATATTAACTTTTGAAACTAATACATTGATTTTTTTCTAGCTAGACAAATCTTTTTTTGGCCACCAGAAAACATGAAATATACTATCCAATTTCTAAAGCAAAATACTTTTAACTCATGGAACAAGAACATGCTTCACGATAATTTTGTCTCATCTCATGTGTGATGATGAAAACATTTGTTTGAAGAATGTGAAGTTTTAGGTAGAATTGATGTTGTGCTGGAGGTGACTCACGCCATCAGCCTTCGAGCAACATCATCCACATTTATAGGATTTACATTATGGTCCTGGCAGATTCTACAAATCCAGACATGCTTTTAGAAAGGTTTAATGTGCACTCCAGGAAGGATGTGTGACTGTTATTGAGCCCTGAGAGTGGGGCCCTTTGCTTTGCAGCAAATCTCACTTTACACAACCTTATATCACAGGGAATCTATTCAGGGAAGAACTCACCATCCTCCAGCTAAGAGAGTTCTTGGAGTGAAGAGACTGGAGTCTCCCCACTTTCTGCCTGAGTCAGGCTGATCTTGGAGGCAAAGGACAAACTGCCATGCTTCTTCTTCTTCTTCTTCTTCTTCTTCTTCTTCTTCTTCTTCTTCT
>CAJQZJ010013817.1:8639770-8659899 GCA_907164525.1 Lophiomys imhausi | reverse complement strand
TGAACTTATTATCATAGAGAGCGCTCACCGTCGGGCTGGTGGAAGGCGGAGACCAGCGCCATCTTTAGGGCGCGGCACTTCGCAGCCCTCTACATGTGAGAGCTGATATAGACTGCACTCCAGTCTGGGCTCCAAAGATGAAGGGAAGAAAACATAGGTTTTTTTTTCAATGCCTTCTGAGGTATTTGACACAAAATGGATTACTTCTGATACTGAAATCAAATGCAAAAGATTGAAAGAAAAGTGCTCTGGAAAAAAAATAATCATCCTGAAATCACCGTGACATGAGATCCTGAAGTTCAAAAGTCAGAACTTTACCCTTCATTATCCTGTGTGTTTTGTGTGATGGTTTTCTTTTCCTTCTGGCAACTAAGGGAAAGTCCTTGGAAGGACAAGTGAGGAGATAAAAGGCTCTCTCTCTCTTTCTCTCATCTCATAGTTAAGATTTGCCAAGTCAAATACTAAAATAATGTGAAATGAATTTTAAACAAGCCATGACCAGACAAGACAAGCAAAAACGCGCATCTCAAACTTAAAGACAAACTAGAGGAAAGAATGAAGTGGCAGAGACAGCTAGGAAGCACCCAGGGTACATTCCACAAGGTGAAAGACGCCCAAAGTAAAAACTCAAAGTAAATGTTTACATTTGAAATAATGACTCACCTTGAGGAGGTAAGCACACTTTAAAAAGAAATATTTGGACGAGGCAATGCTAACTGCGATTTAAAATGAATGCCCTCCCCATTCCGTTAGTTGTCTGCCCCGTGCTTTCAACGCTGTTAAGCGCTCTACACATTGCTACTAGATTCCCCACTTACACATGTGAGACTGTGTGGTGCGTTTCAACATTTAAATATATGAACTCCCACCTTCCCATTGTGTTTCCTTTCCTGTGACTTCCTCCTCCTTCTCTGTTCAGGGTTATTGCGAGAGAAGGACAAGGAACTATTCAGTTAGTGCAGTAGGATTCAGAACAGGATTTTTGAATCCCTAACAACATAAAAGGTGGAAAAAGTGAGACTGGGTTTGCCAGTGCATGCAGTAAGTATGCCTTTATGGAAATGAGTATTAGCATATGTTAATGAAATACTGCTAATAAATGAATCCTGGGTTCTTTTGTTTTGTGTTATTTAAGAAATGTAACCACACCAAAAGATTGAAGATAGATGCTCCAACATTTATAGAGAGAAACTGGGGACTGTCCAGGCAGCCAGTTGTCTGTCACTTTTTAGTTTTGGAAGTTTCTGGCTCTGCACTTCTTGTTTATTCAGATATATTTATCTTTCTCAGGTCTCTGATGTGGTTGAAGACTAGATAATTATATTCTCAAAATTAAAAAAATTTAACTTGTTTAGGAATTACAAGGATGTTCAAGTACTAAGAAGATGTTTTTTAGTTGGTCATGCAAGTTAGGATGGAAACAGGGTTAGCTGTAGAACTTTAAACTCATTGAGATAGAGAGATAATAGAATATTAATATCAGTTGCCAATTATGTATGAACTGGACATTGGGAATATATATTATACCTTATAAATTTCATAATTGTGGTCTAATTGTTCTTATTGTTTTGTATTATATTTATTGTTATAAGAAAAGAGCCTTTTATTGGAGTAAAAGGGGGATCTGTTGGGGGGAAAAAGACACACCTTAAATTTAAAGAAAAAAAACAGATAGTAGGGGGAGGGGGAAAAGGGTAGGAAGGTGGGATTAGGAGAGAGAGGAGCAAGGAGACTGTGATTGAGATGTAACTTGAAGAAATAAATAAATGTTGGAAAAAAAAAAAGGAAAAGAAAGAAATACAACCGAACTCTGCCTTCTTCCCTCAAGGGCAGCCGGCACCAGTGCCACCCAGTGACCTCCACACAGCCCTTGCCTGCCAACTCCCGTGAAAGCACACAGCACACCCAACAGTGGTAAACTAGATCCCATACCTTGTGCTCTGTTCCCTACCCCACAGTCTTCCTGCTTTCTGGGAGAACTGCTGGCACCAGGAACAACCAGGTAAGACCCTGCCCCAAGCCTTTGCCTGCCATATCCTTTTAAAATACATCCAACAGCCTTGAACTGTACCCCACCCTTAGACTCCATTTTCCAACCCACAACTCTAACTGCTTTCTTGGAGGCCCCCAGGTACCAGGGACCCCAGGCTACACTGGTACTAGAGACACAAAAACCCTATGGGAGATACCCTACTGGGCCTGAAGACTCTCTAGTCATCAGAACCACAGGCAACTCAGGCCAGAGAACAAAGAGGAAACAAAAACCAAAAGAAAAAAAGTAAATATAATCACAAAACCCAGATGTCTAAAGGCCAATTGTGTATCCATGAGGATGGGGCTTGTGACATTGTGAGTTTCATTCACTTCTTCAGTCTTATAAACCTCCCCCGCCTCCCTTTTGGTAGGAAACAGCCACACAACAACCAGGGTGGGCTTATACATGGTGAATCAAGCCAGCTTGCTCTGTCCAGGGTAGGGGGTCACATACTTAGCCTTCATCATGGCCCTAGGACAGGGGTCTTCCCTCACAAATTTGGTGGATATATGATACGAAAACTCACACAAACCCTTGCCTTTGGGGTGAGGACTGGCCAAATGACAGTCTTAAAAACGGTGTCCAGCCCTCCAGCTTCTGGAGCTTGACTATCACCGTCCTACCTGGCTGATGGAGGAACTTCCTCTCCTGCATTCTCACAGTAGGAGTCTGCTTCATACAAGAAAAAGAGTGGGAGGGTAATCTCAAAATTTAAACATTTAATCCAAAGAAACAGGGAAACAGAAAAATTTACTAAATCCCTTGCCTGACTCCTACAATTTAGTGGAAGGGGATGGAGGACCTTAGGTAGACTGCATTAAAAACTAGAAAAACGCTAATTCTTTTCCCTGCAAAACTAAGTATAACTGAGTAAATACCCACATCCTGCTTTAAAAGAAAAATCAGAAAAACCACTATAAATGGGTTAAAGCTTTTATGTGAGAGACGAAACATATAAACTGGGCCAAAAACATAAATCTATATTTATACTATCTGAAAAAGAAATTTTTAGATCAAAACAAAAATAAATTTAGGTCAGACAAATGTCTGTTTAAACAAATGTGCAAATGTATTAAACAATATACTATGAATTCACTTCTACTGAAAAAGAGAGAGATTCAGATAAGGAGTTACTGCCACAAACCTTTCTAGGACAAACAACAACCCCCCCCCCCCCCCCCCCAACTAAATAAAAGCTTTTTTTATTTTTGTAACTCAAGGCTGTGGATAGCTCAGTGGTGGAGCACATTAGAGCTTTATTTGACCTTGTGTCTGTGTGTGTTCATGTGTTCAAGTGCATGTGTGTGCATAGAAGACAGAAGACAGCATTGGGTATTGGTCTTCAGGCAACCTTACCATGTTTTGAGGCAGTCTCTCACCACGTGGGCAAGACTGACTGACCAGTAAACTCCATGGATATGCCTCTCAAGCACTAAGGTTGAAACCACACACCACCATATCCAGATTTTTATGGGGATCCTAGGGTTCATATTCATGTCTTTGTGTTTATAAGACAAATAAATCAACAACTTCAATACTTCCCCAGCCCCTTAACCTGTTGTTTCTTTGTTTCTTTCTGGAAAATTAAACAAGGCAAGACATTTCCCCAAGTGTGTTTGTCCCCTCACACTTGTGTACCCAGAAATGTTCTCCTTGTTTCCATATTCTGTCTCCAGGGAGCTCAGCCTCAGCTGGGACAGTGTTTTCTCAGAAGGTAAGTGAATGGTTTCCTTTTGGACAGTTTAACAGTTGGCCCCTTTTCTTTTCTTTTTTTAACTCATACTTTTTTAAAAGATTTATTTATTATGTATAATAATACATAATATTCTATTCTGTCTGCACATATGCCTACAGGCCAGTTCTCATTATAGATGGTTATGAGCCACCATGAATTGAACTCAGGACCTCTGGAAGAACAGCCAGTGTTCTTAACCTCTAAGCCATCTGTTCAGTCCTGTTAGCCCCTTTCTTGAGACCTCCAGCTCCATTGTCATTTGACAGTATGGCACAAAAGATAGGCCTGGAGTATTGGCTAGCCTAGCCGTAGTCCTTCCTGGGAGGTTTTCCCTTCCGTCTGATGAGTATTTTTTGATAGACTTTTCAGTGTCCTGCCTCCATCTAGCTTGAAGAAAAGGCCCATCTCACCTTGAAACTTTAGCACCTACATTCGGGCTGACACTTAAAAAGCATCCTTTTGTCATTCTCCTTCAGTTGAGTGAGGAGCCACACAACTGCAGTCAGAACCTTGGGGACCAGTCCACAACAGCAAATGTAAGCAGACTAACTCAGGTCAGGCATTTGATCCCGGCACTTAAGAGACTGAGGCAGGGAGATGGCTGCAATTTGAGTTCATCCTAGGCTATATAATGAGTACTAATTCATCTTGAACTACATGGTTGAGACTGTGCCTCAAAAAGAAAAGAAAAGAATTAATAAATACATGAATAAAAGAATGAAAGATAATGTTTATATGTAAAGGACAATTTTTATATAATTAAGAATATAGGAGTTGGGAAAATGTAGCCTTTCGCTACTGGAGATAAGGCTTGAAACAGATGTGGAAAGGCTTCAGGTTTATAAATGGTTAGAGTCAAATCCTTCACCAATTCCTATTACATTAAAAAAACTATCAATCAGTTCATGTAACTCCAGTCAATGTCCCAGGTATGGGGGGGGCATAAGAGTGATGAAAGAGAATAATAGTTTGGAGGGAAAACAACTTTTACAAATTAATTTTGACACATTCAAGTTAGGTATCTGGGTCGGTTGGTAGCATATATAAATCCATGAGTTTAATTCCATGCCTGCAATTCCAGCATTCATAGGCTAAAGAGAAAGGATCAGAAGTGCAAGATCATCCTCAGCTACATAGTAAATTCAAGACCAGACTTCCATGCTTAAGACCTTTCCTCAAAAGCACAATTAATTTTGACACTTTCATAAAGATAACTTTTTTAAAGTATACAATATTTAAAACAAAAGAATTGGAAAGCCTACTAAAAACATATTTAAAAAATCAAATAGGGGCTAGAAAGATGGATAAGCTGTTAAGAACATCTGCTACTCTCCCAGTGCACCAGTGTACAATTCCCAGCACCCACCCAGAGACCCACAAAGACCTGAACTCCAGTTCCAAAATATCCAATGCCTTCTTCTGACCTCTGCAGGCATTGCACACATTTGGTGCACAGACACATATTTATATAAATAAAATAAAAATAAATAAATCTGTGGTTCAACATAGGAATATCCATCAATGTACTCTACTATATAAACAAGCTGAAAGAAAAAAAACCACATGACCATCTCACTAGATGATGAAAAAGCATTTGACAAAATCCAACACCCCTTCATGCTAAAAGTCTTAGAGAGATCTGACATACAAGGACCATACCTGAACATAATAAACGCAATATACAGCAAGCCAGTAGCTAACATTAAATTAAATGGAAAGAAACTTAACGCATTTCCCCTAAAATCAAGGACAAGGCAAGTATACCCACTCTCCCCATATCACTTTAATATAGTACCTGAAGTTCTAGTCAGAGGAATAAGACAACTAAAGGAGAGTAAGGGGATACAGATTGAAAAAGAAGAAGTCAAAGTATCCCTATTTGAAGATGATAAGATAGTGTACATAAGTGTGCATAAAGATTCCACCAGTGAACCCCTACAGCTGATAAACACCTTCAGCAAGGTGGCTGGATACAAAATTAATTCTTTTTAAAATACTTTTTATGTTTATTTATTACTTCAGGTTTCATCTCCATCACAGTGCCCTCTTTCCACTCCTCCCAGTCCTGCTCTCCCACCCTCTACCCCCTCCACCCTTCCATCCCACTCCTCCGGAGTGGAGTGTCCCTACATATCAGTCCCCTACCCCAGGGCAGCAGTCATATGAGGGCCAAGAGCCTCCTCATACACTGGGGCCTACAAGGCAGCACCACCAGGGCAAAGTATCTCATTGACAGGTAACAAAGTCTATGCTCTTGTTCCTTTTGGTGCATTGGTTGTAGTATAGTTATCCTGTACTATATGGCTAAAATCCAATTATAAGTGAATAGATGCCATCTGCATCGTTCTGAGTCTGGATTAGCTCACTCAGGATGAGCTTCTCTGGTTCCATCCATTTGGCTGCAACTTGCATGATTTCATTGTTTCTAATGGCTAAGTAGTATTCCATTGTGTAGATGTACCACAGTTTTGTTTTGTTTTTTATCCATTCCTCGGTTGAGGGACATCTGGGTTGTTTCCAGTTTCTAGCTATTACAAATAAGGCTGCTATGAACATAGATGAGGAAATGTCCTTGTGGTTTGGTGAGGAATCGTTTGGATGTATACCCAGAAGTGGTATGTCTGGGTCTTGAGGTAGAGCTATTCCAAGTTTTCTAAGATATCGCCAGACTGTTTTCCATAGTGTTTGTACAAGTTTGTACTCCCACAAAATTAATTCTTCAAAATTCAGTAGCTCTTCTTTACACAAAAGATAAATGGGCTGAGAAAAAAATTAGGGAAACAACACCCTTCACAGTAACCACAAATAATATAAAATACTCAGGGGTAACTCTAACCAAGCAAGTGAAAGACCTGTATTACAAGAACTTCAAGTCTCTGAAGAAAGAAATTGGAGAGGATATCAGAAGATGGAAAAATCTCCCATGCTCATGGATAGGTAGGATCGACATAATAAAAAATGGCCATCCTACTGAAAGCAATATACAGATTCAATGGAATTCCTATCAAAATACCAACACAATTATTTTCAGATCTCGAAAGAACAATTCTCAACTTCATATGAAAAAGCAAAAAATCCAGAATAGCTAAATCAATCTTGTACAATAAAAGAACATCTGGAGACATCACCATCCCTGATCTCAAGCTGTACTATAGAGCAATATTAATAAAACCAGTATAGTATTGGTATAGAAACAGACTGGCTGATCAATGCAATTGAATCAAAGACTCAGAAATAAACCCACATATCTATGGTCACTTAATTTTTGACAGAAGCCAAAACCATACAATGGAAGAAGGAAAGCATTTTCAACAATTGGTGCTGGTCTGACTGGATATGAACATGTAGAAGAACACAAATCAACCCATATTTATCTCCCCACTCAATACTCAAGTCCAAGTGGATCAAAGACATCAACATAAAATTGGACACACAAAATCTAATAGAAGAGAAAGTGAGGAAAAGCTTTGAACTCATTGGCACAGGTGAGAACTTCCTGAACAGAACACCAATAGCTCATGCTCTAGGACCTAAAATCAATAAATGGGACCTTATGAAACTGAAAAGCTTCTTTAAGACAAGGTCATTAGAACAAAACAGCAGTCTACAGATAGGGAAAAGATCTTCACTGATCCCACATCCAACAGATGGCTAATATCCAAAATTTACAAAGAACTCAAGAAATTAAACAAAATAAACCAAATAATCCAATCAAAAAATGGGATACAGAGCTAAAGTAAGAATTCACAAAATCTTTAATGGCCAAGAGACCCTTGAAGAAATGCTCAACATCCTTAGTCATCAGGGAAGTGCAACTGAAAACAAGTCTGAAATTCCATCTCACTCCTGTCAGAATGGCTAAGATCAAAAACTCAAATGACAGCACATGCTGATGAGGCTGTGGAGAAAGGGGAACACTCCGCTTTTGCTGATGGTAGTGCAAATTTGTACAAACACTTTGGAAATCAATCTGGCAGTGTCTCAGGAAATAGGAATGGGAATAGTTCTACCTCAAGACCCAGCCATACTACTCCTGGGCATATACTCAAAAGATTCCTCACCATACCACAAGGACATTGACTCAACTATGTTCATAGCAGCTTTATTTGTAATAGCTAGAAACTGGAAACAACCTAGATGCCCTTCAATCAAAGAACGGATTAAAAAATAAATAAAATAAAATAAAAAGACTGTGGTACATTTACACAATGGAATACTACTCAGCTCTCAGAAACAAGGAAATCATGCAATTTGCAACCAAATGGATGAAACTAGAAAAACTCATCCTGAATGAGCTAACTCAGACCCAGAAAGATACACATGGCGTATACTCATATCTGGATGTTAGCCATATAGTACAGGATAACTATCCTACAAACCACAGACCCAAAGGAACAGGAACCTAACATAACTATCCTATGAGAAATTCCACCCAGCAGCAGATCAAAACAGATTCTGAGACACACAGTCAAACATTGGGTGGAGCTCTGGGAGTCCTATATAAGAGAAGGAGGAGGAATAGAGAGACCTGGAGTTAACAAGAACAACACATGAAGATCAACAGAACCAACCAACCTAGGACCCTAGAGGCTTACAGAGACTGAAACACTAACAGAAAGAAAGAGAGAGAGAGAGAGAGAGAGAGAGAGAGAGAGAGGAAGGGAGGGTGGGATGGAGGGAGGGAGGGAGGAAGGAAGGAAGAAGAAGAAAGAAGTTTATACTAGACCTAGACCCCCCCCCCCATACAAATATAGAGGATGGACAACTCTGCCTTCATATAGATCCCTTAGCAATTGGGGAGGGGGCCAGTCTCAGTCATGGATTTTGTTACCTGTTAGTGGGACACTTTACCTTAGCTGAGCTACCATGTCAGGCCCCAGACCAAGAAGATACTCTTAGTCCTCATGTGACTGATGAACTGAGTGGGGTTGATATGTTGCGGCCCCCACACTGGAGGAAAAGGATAAGATGGAGAGGGGGTAAAGGGTGGGAGGGTGGGACTGGGAATGGAGGGCTGTGATCGAGATGTAACTTGAATTAATAAGTAAAGATTTTTTTCTATTATTTCAATATGCTAAGCATTTCTTCAAGTGTCTCTCAACCTTTAGGAATTCCTCCTTTGTGAATTCTCTGTTTAGCTCTTTTCTCCATTTTTAATTGGATTATTTGGTTTCTTGGCATTTAATTTCTTGAGTTCTTTGTAGATTTTGGATATTAGCCCTTTGTCAGATGTGGGGTTGGTGAAGATTTTTTCCCAATCTGTAGGCTGCTGCTTTGTTAGAATGACAGTGTCTTTTGCCTTACAGAAGCTTTTCAGTTTCATGAGGTCCCATTTATTGATTGTTGGTCTTAGATCCTGAGCTGCTGGTGTTATGTTCAGGAAGTTGTCACCTGTGCCAATGAGTTTAAGAGTTTATCCTACTTTCTCTTCTAGTAGATTTAGTGTAACCAGGCTTATGTTAAGGTCTTTGATACACTTGGACTCAAGTTTTGTACAAGTTGATAAGTATGGGTCTAATTTCATTTTTTTACAAGTGGACATCCAGTTGGACCAGCACCATTTGTTGAAGATGCTGTCCTTTTTCCATTGTGCAGTTTTGGCTTCTTTGTCAAAGATTAGGTGACCATAGGTGTGGGGGTTCATTTCTGGGTCTTCAATTCGATTCCATTGATCCACTGGTCTGTTTCTATACAAGAAATGCAACTCAAGACAACTCTAAGATTCCATCTCACACCTGTCAGAATGGCTAAGATCAAGAGCTCAAATGACAGCACATGCTGGCGAGGGTGTGGAGAAAGGGGTACCCTACTCCATTGCTGGTGGGAGTGCAGGCTTGTGTAACCACTATGGAGGTCAGTCTGGTGATATCTTAGAAAACTTGGAATAGCTCTGCCTCGGGACCCAGCCATATCACTTCTGGGTATACATCCAAATGACTCTTCACCGAATCACAAGGAAGTTTCCTCATCTATGTTCATAGCAGTCTTATTTGTAAAATCTAGAAACTGGAAACAACTCAGATGTCCCTCAACCGAAGAATGGATTAAAAAACTGTAGTACATCTACACAATGGAATAGTACTCAGCTATCAGGAACAATGAAATTATGCAATTTCAGCCAAATGGATGGAACTAGAGAAGCTCATCCTAAGTGAGCTAACCCAGACTCAGAAGGATGCACATGGCATCTATTCACTTATAGTAAAATTTTAGCTATATAGGACAGGATATCTATACTACAACCAATGCACCAAAGGGAACATGGACATAGACTTTTTTGTTTATTTTTGTTTTTGTTGTTGTTTGTTTGTTTGTTTTCTCTCCCTGACAATGAGACACTTTTCCCTGGTGGTCCTGCCTTGTAGGCCCCCAGTGTATGAGGAGGCTCTTGGCCCTCATATGACTTCTGAACTGGGGTGGGGGACTGTTATGTAGGGACACTCCACTCCAGAGGAGTGGGATGGAAGGGTTAGGGGATAGAGGGTGGGAGGGCGGGACTGGGAAGGGTGGAAAGAGGACACTATGATAGAGATGTAACCTGAAGCAATAAATAAATAAATTTTTTAAAAGAGAAAAAAATTAAATATGCTACTATATAGTCTGGCAAAGACTCATCCCTTTTGTAATCTAAATTTTTATATTGCTAGAATTCAACTGTTAATTTAGAATAAAAACAATTTATCTGTCTTTACCAATGGGGGGAAAAAAAGAACAAAATTAAAATAGCAAGCCTAGCCGGGCGGTGGTGGCGCACGCCTTTAATCCCAGCACTTGGGAGGCAGAGGCAGGCGGATCACTGTGAGTTCGAGGCCAGCCTGGTCTACAAAGTGAGTCCAGGACAGCCAAGGAAACACAGAGAAACCCTGTCTCGAAAAACCAAAAAAAAAAAAAAAATAGCAAGCCAAAAACAATTAGAAAACTGAGGAAGATGGCTTTACTCTTGTAAGATACACATTGAAACAAAGTCACAGTGTTTGTGGACCTTTCACTTCACTGCAGTGGCTTTGTGGCCCTTCCTCCTTCATTTGGAGCTAAATAGCAGGTCACTGTTGATAACCATCGCAGGAGGTTGTTACTAGTTTTTGGTTTTTTTTTTTTTTTTTTTTTTTTTGCTCAGGTTACATCTCCATCATATTGTCCTCTTTCCCCACTTCCAAGTTCCTCCCTCCCACCCTCTACCCCCTAACCCTTCCTTTCCACTCCTCTGGAGTGCAGTGTCCCTACATAACAGTCCCCCGCCCCAGTTCAGAAGTCATATGAGGGCCAAAAACCTCTTCATACATTGGTAGCCTACAAGGCAGTACCACCAATGAAACTGGTTTCATTGACAGGGAGAGAAAACTAAAAAAACACACAAACAACAAAAAAGTCTATGTCCATGTTCCCTTTGGTGCATTGGTTGTGATATAAATATCCTGTACTATACAGCTAAAATCCTACTATAAGTGAATAGATACCATGTGCATCCTTCTGAGTCTGGGTTAGCTCACTCAGGATGAGCTTCTCTAGTTCTATCCATTTGGCTGCAAATTGCATAATTTCCTTGTTTCTGGTAGCTGAGTAGTATTCCATTGTGTAGATGCACAGATTTTTAATCCACTCTTCGGTTGAGGGACATCTGGGTTGTTTCCAGTTTCTAGCTATTACAAATAAGACTGCTATGAACATAGATGAGGAAACTTCCTTGTGATTCGGTGAGGAGTCATTTGGATGTATACCCAGAAGTGATATGGCTGGGTCCCGAGGCAGAGCTATTCCAAGTTTTCTAAGATATCGCCAGATTGATCTCTATAGTGGTTGCACAAGCCTGTACTCCCACCAGCAATGGAGGAGGGTTCCCCTTTCTCCACACCCTCGCCAGCATGTGCTGTCATTTGAGCTCTTGATCTTAGCCATTCTGACAGGTGTGAGATGGAATCTTAGAGTTGTCTTGAGTTGCATTTCTCTGATGATTAAGGATGCTGAGTGACCTGCTAGTGTCTCTCAGCCTTTAGGGATTCCTCCTTTGTGAATTCTCTGGTTAGCTCTTTTCCCCATTTTTTAATTGGATTATTTGATTTCTTGGCATTTAATTTCTTGAGTTCTTTGTAAATTTTGGATATTAGCCCTCTGCCAGATGTGGGATTGGTGAAGATTCTTTCCCAATCTGTAGGCTGCCGTTTTGTTCGAATGACAGTGTCTTTTGCCTTACAGAAGCTTTTCAGTTTCATGAGGTCCCATTTATTGATTGTTGGTCTTAGGTCCTGAGCTGTTGGTGTTCTGTTCAGGAAGTTGTCACCTGTACCAATGATTGCAAGGGTTTTTCCCACTTTCTCTTCTAGTAGATTTAGTGTGACCAGGCTTATGTTAAGGTTTTTGATCCACCTGGACTTAAGTTTTGTACAAGGTGATAAGTATGGGTCTAATTTCATTCTTTTACAAGTGGACATCCAGTTGGACCAGCATCATTTGTTGAAGATGCTGTCCTTCCATTGTGTGGTTTTGGCTTCTTTGTCAAAAATTAGGTGGCCATGGGTTTGTGGGTCCATTTCTGGATCTTCAATTTGATTCCGTTGATCTACTGGTCTGTTTCTATACCAATACCATGCTGTTTTCACTACTATTGCTCTGTAGTACAGCTTGAAATCTGGGATGGTGATACCTCCAGAAGTTTTTTTATTGTACAGGACTGATTTAGCTATTCTGGGTTTTTTGTTTTTCCATATGAAATTGAGAATAGCTTTTTCCAGCTCTATAAAGAATTGTGTTGGTATTTTGATAAGAATTGCATTGAAACTATATGTTGCTTTTGGTAGGAAGGCCATTTTTATTATGTTGATCCTACCTATCCATGGGCATGGGAAAACTTTCCATCTTCTAAAGGCCTCTTTAATTTCTTTCTTCAAGGGCTTGAAGTTCTTTTTGTACAAGTCCTTTACTTGCTTGGTTAGAGTTACACCCAGGTATTTTATATTGTTTGTGGCTATTGTGAAGGGAGTTGTTTCCCTTATTTCTATCTCAGCCCATTTGTTTTTTGTATAAAGAAGGGCTTCTGGTTTTTTTTTAAATTAATTTTGTATCCAGCCACCTTGCTGAAGGTGTTTATCAGCTGTAAGAGTTCTCTGGTGGAATTTTTTGGGTCGCTTATGTATACTATCCTATCGTCTGCAATAGGGATAATTTGACTTCTGTTACTAGTTTATAAGCAAGGAGTAAAGAATAGTTTCCTCTCCATTTACTGACAAAGAGGTCACACACAGCACAGAGGAGTCTCAGGAAAAGGGCCATCTCTTGTGACTTCACTCAGTCACTGAGGCAGTGTGTGAGTACTGTGAGTCCAGGCTTCAGTGGTTTCTACATGACTTTTCTAAGAAGAAATTCAGGAACCAATGAGGAAGAATTGTTGAATCTGCAGTCCACTCTAATAGTCATGAGATTACAACTGATGGTCAGAACCCCTTGGAGATGTGTCAGAAATGGTCAAAGGACAAAAAAGAGAAAGCTGCCTGGGATTCACAGGGGTGGAGGTAGAGGTAGTGCCTTATGTGGGGGGCAGCTATGGTCTTCACAGTTGCCACAAACATGTTCCTCCTCCTTGTGATTGAAATACATTCACACCTGTGTTACTGCCCAAGTCTTAACAAAAGCAGAAGAGTTTGTCACAGGATGTGCCACCTTTTATAGGAATTCAAAATGCTGTATCTAGGTTAGGTGATGACTTCATTTTTGGCAAAGAAAACCAGAACAGTAGGAGAATCGTGTTCACCTTTTCATCCACTCTCTCTCTCTCTCTCTCTTGTGTTGATTCAAGCTTCTCTAGGAGTTATTTCAAGAACCACTTTCACACATTCACTGATTTTGTTTCTTTTTTTAAGCCTATGGAAGCGAAATCCAAGCTGTCGACTTCAGCCATGGAGATAAACAGAGATCTAAAAGCCATCATTTTGAAGTTGTCTTTGCTTTTAACTATTCTTAACAGGGTGAAGCTACCTTGACTGCATCAGGGAACCACCTGGGGAGCTTTTCAGAAACCCTATGCTCAGAATGCATTGAAGGCCAATTAACCTGTATCTTGTGTGGTAGACACCAGCAACAGCTGCTTCCCAGTAACAGCATTGTCCTGGGCCCTAGATTTACCAGCATTTTTCAGGTCATCATTATAAGCCATTATGTTACAATAGCTCTTACTTATTTTTCAAATATATCATTTAATCTTCACTACATGCTATGGGGTGGTCTTCATTCTTCCTGCTTTACAAATAAGATTAAGGCTCAAAAGGACTTTACAATGGCAGTTTCTAGTTTATGATCCATTGAGTAGAATCCTAGGGCAAGCTAGAAAATTCCAAAGCAGACATTTCATCAGCTTCCAGTGTGGCTTTAATTCTCATGACAAAATTTCTGTAGGTTTGGGCTGAAGACACGGCTCAGTGGTTAAGAGCCCTTAGGGTTCTTGCACAGAACTGGAGTTTGGCTTAGCATCCAGAGATCATATAGTAGCTCAGAAACATCAGTAACTCCACTTCTAGGGGGTCTGATGCCCTCTCCTGACCTTTGCAGGCACTGAATGTAAGTGGGGGAACACCAATAATATAAAAAATAAGTAAGTCCTTTAAAAAATCTGTAGAAGGGAATGGCTGGATTCCTAACTGAGGCCAAACACATATGCAGGAATATGCACAGATGCAGGATTGTGCATATGCCCTGCTAAGATCTAAGATAGTCTTAAACTCCTGTGGCTGGCCAACCCTGGGGATCCAAAGAAGTGAGTGGAGAGACTAAGATAGAGTTGAAAAGTATGCTGCCCCACAACCCATTCCAAAGTTCTTGATGAACAGAAGGAGAACTATGGACTCCATCAGCCATTATGTTAGACTAGCGTTTACTTATTTTTCAAATACATCATTTAATTTTCACTACATGCTTTGGGTAGTCATCATTCTTCCTGCTTTACAAATAAGATTAAGGCTCAAACAGACTTTCCAATGGCAGTCTCTAGTTTATGGAGACTCTGTTCAGGCATGACTTGGTCACTAACCTAACTAAGCAGATTTCAGGTGTCCTGCATGGTGCAAATATAAACTTTAAATCATTAATTTAGGTAAATCATTGAAAAGCACCAACAGTAGCAGAAGCAATGGTAACAGAATAGAGAATGATATATTGTAATAATATATATCATGTAATTTAAAATGTCCAGTTTTCAATGAAAAATATGAACTATTCAAAGAAGGAAGCCATACATAGGAAAAATATTTTTGGAGAAAATCAAGATGTTCAACTTACCAAACAAAGACTTTAATTATTTAAAAAATGTTCAAAACTAGAGAACACCAAAAACACAACCCATGAAAGAAATAATTCATGAATCAAACTTCATTAAAAATACATGTTCCTGGTCTGGGGAGAGTGGGAAATGCACTTGCCATGCAAGCTTAACTTGAGCTTGGAGCCCCAAAACCTACATGAAGCCAAATGCTTCCTGTATTTCTAACCTTAGAGTTCAGGTGTCTCTAACCCTACTCCACCTACATGGCTGTAGGAGGAAGAGCCTCTTCTGGAGCCTGGAGACCAACTAGCCTGGCTAGTGCAGAGGTAAAGAAACCCAGTCTCAAAAACAGTGGAAAGACAAGATCAGGCCGCTGAGAGTTGTCCTTTGGCCTTGCCATGGCCTGTGCATGTCCATACCCACTCACATAAGCACACACATCCGTACACACACACACACACACACACACACACACACACACACACACACACACTAGACAATTTTGCTCTATGAGAGGACAAAAGGCAAAAGCTGAATCTCAAAGTAGTTTTAATCACATTTCCCTAATTTTGCAAGGATATTAAGAACTGTAAGCTATTTCTTAGCCATTCTCATTTCTTCTTTTGAAAACTCCCTGTCCAGATGTATAACCCACTTTTTAAATAGAGTTGTTTATTTTCTTGATTCCTTGGGGTTTTTTTTTTTACTTCTTTGTACATTCTGGATATTAATCCTCTGTCAGATGTGTAGCTGGCAAAGATTCACTCTGTAGGCTTTCCTGTTACTTGCTTGATTGTTTCCTTTGCTCTACAGAAGCCTTTTACTTTTATGAGGTCCAATTGATAATTGTTGCCTTAATTCCTGAGCAAATGAAGTCCCATTCAGAAAATTCATTCCTATGCCTACATTATGTACTGCCTGTACTTTCTTCTAGTAGACTGGGCATTGAGGTCTTTGGTCCATGAGTGAAAATAATGTAAATACAGTATTTATAAATGAAATTATTTTTTAAATAATTTAAAATTGAAAAGATGAGAACTGCTTAATCTTCTATGCTATTAGAGGAGTACAACTAAAACTATAATTAGATGTCACTTCATATCCATCATAGTAACCCAAGTTCAGAAAACTGATAATAGTTAATCCCTGTGATGATATAGACTTCAGGCACTTTAATTTGTGACTGGTGGGAATGCAACATGGTAAAGCCATTTTTGGAAGACTGGTACTTTCTCACAACACTGAACCTTCTTCTACCGCAGCAGCAGTTCTCTAGAATTTCTCTAGATGTTGGAAAGCTACACCCCCACAAAGAACCTGTCCATGCACTTATGTTTTAGCAGCTTTATTCATGACTCTCGAGATCAACCATGAATAGACGAATGTCTGAGACACCATGGCACATTCATGCAATAGAATATTGCTCAGTGATGAAAAGACACAAGCTATTGAACCATAAAATTACAAGAAGAAAATACAAATAAATACGAAAGAGCCCATTACGAAAGGACAGCATGGTGTGTGACTCCTCCCACATGACATTCTGGGAAAGGCAAAACTATGGAAGTGGTAAAGGACCCGTGGTCTCTAGATCATGAGGGAAGGGGCAAGGTGAACAAAAACAACAGATTTCAGGGCCCTAAACAATTCTGTGTGAGACACATGCCACTCTGCAACTGTCAAACATATGGGACTCACAACACAGAAAGTGCAGTCTAATGTATTCTATAGGCTTCAGGTGACAATACTCCAACAGTGTGACAGTGTCCATTGCAACAAACACATTAATGCTCAGTGGTCACAGCAGGGAGATAGAAGAAGTTGAGCACTCTCCACTCTCCACACAATTTTGCTTTAAAGTTAACATAATATAATCCATTAATTAAAAAGAACAATGAAAGCAATTCTTGTGGGACCATGAGTACAGAACTCATTTATAAGAGTAATGTCTCTCACCAAGCAATCCATCAAGAGTCACAAATCACCAAATCATCAAAGTGCAAGTAGAAACCAAACCAAAATGTTTGACTTTGAAAGTATAATAACTGAAATGAAAAATATATTAGAGACATTCAACATCATATTTGAACAAGCAGAGCAGAGAACCAGCAAATGTGAAGATGGGGAAGATGGGCCTCTTGAGATTTTTTTCAGTCTAAAGTCAGAAAAGAAAGAGAATGTAGATATGTGAGCAAAGTTTCAGAGACCTCTAGGGACCAGGAAATGTCCTAAGTTATACAGCTGGCATCCTGAGACTGGTAAAAGGAAAGCAAGAAAAAAAAAACTTTAAAAACATAGACATTTAGGATACATCTAATGTGCCCTAGGCAGGATGCTTCTAAATAGATCTATATCTATCTACTTTATAATAAAACTGCCAACAAAGACAAACTTTAGTAGTGTGTGTGTGCGTGCGTGTATATGTGTGTGTGTGTGTGTGTGTGTGTGTGTGTGTGTGTGTGTGTGTGTGTGTGTGTTGAAACAGGGTCGTATGTATACCAAGCTGTCCTCCCCAAATTCACAGTGCAGCCATAGATGACCTGGAATTTCTAATCCTCATGCCTTTACCTCCCAAACACTAGGATTAAAAACACAAGCAAGTGACCATACCTGGTTTATGTGGTGCTGTAGATCAAATCCAGGCATTTGTGCATGCTAGACAAACACTCTATCAACTGAGTTACCCTGAGCCTAGAGACAATGATACTAGTGAAAGTAGCAAGAAAACAGATATGTGTGTGAGAGGCATTCCCAGTGAGATTAGCTGTCAAGGCAGATCTTTCTTGATGACACACAACCATAATCCTAGCACTGAGAAAACTGAGGCAGGAGGATCATGGCCATTTCAAGGCTAGCCTTTGTGTGGTAAATTCCAGGCTAGTCGGAGGTAAAGTGAGACTTTATCTTAAAACAACACCAAACAAAAACCCTAGCAACCAGTTTCTCATAAAACAAAACAAAAACCTATGGAAGGCTGAAAACAGAAAGGCAGCACATTTATTTAAAGTACTAAACCAAATACAAAGTCTACAGATGTACATGCTCAATCACTAGTCATTTGGAAAATGCAAATCAAAAACTACAATAAGTTACCACTTCATATCCACTGATCTTTCTCTAATCAAAAAGATGCTCAGTAGTTGGAGTAGAAACATTACCATCACACAGTGATGCTGGGAATATAAAATAATGCAGTTAATTCAAAAATTATTTTACAGATTTTCAAAGGGCTAAACATAGAGTCACCTTGTGATCTAGCAATCCTAACAGATACTTGAAGGAGTATAAACATATATATGCACAAAATTCACACACAAAATATTCATAGCACTTTTGTTTCTAGTAAAACCAATGGCCACTGGCTGGTGACTGGAGACCTTCAAAAATCTCATCCATTGTATACCTTCCAGGAAAAAGCTTTCTTGTGTGTCTAGATTCTCCTTAAAACATTAACAAACCCACTGTAAGGGAAACAAGCCACACACATTGAGTCATCTACATAATACCCAAAGGCAATGCTGTTGTGTTCAGGGACACATGTTCAGGTGGGAAAACCACAACAAGAACTATTTTTTAAGCAAAGATTATAAAAGCCATAAAAGTCCTCCTTTAGGGGGTTAAGCATGTTTTAGATAGAAATGATGGAGAGAAGGGAAATGGAGGTATGGGGTTCTAGTGGTGGTTCACATTTTGCTGTGAAAGATGGCAATCCCGTTGTTCACTGTACAGTAATTTTAAAAGTTACACAGGCGTTCAATGTGCATTTTGGATTGCATGCTGCATATCACAATAAACACGCATTTGCTAGTGAAGCATTTGCTAATGAAGAATCTCTGGGTTAGATGAATTCCAATTTATTCAGTCATTCCCATATTATTGACTTTTTGGTGGATTACAATTGTCCATCATTCTCAACATCATCACTAACATTTTTGTGCAAATATTTCCTTCTGTAATTCTTATTGACTTCATATGGATTTGTGAATGTGGAGATACTGAGCCAAGAATCTGAGATTGATGCTACAGAGTCCCAAATATAATGCTTTTTAAAATATGTATTTATTAATTCAAATAGTAGTTTTTTATAAGTTCCATGGGACTTATTTCAACAACGTGTTCCAGTTTTCCAAGCCCCCTTTGACTTCTGAGTGTATCCTTGGGTATTTGTAAGCTGACATTAGTCCCTGGAAAATCAGTCCCACTTTCTTCTCAGGCAGCTTTGCTCCTGCCTCTCAGCAAGCCCAGGCTTGTACAAGAGATTGCTTCGGTCCTGTGTCTTGGTTATCTATGTTGGATGATTCGGTTCCCGCTGAGAGCCCTTGACAGATGGGACTCTGGTGTTGGAGTGCTGGAGCACCCTTTGGCTTGTTATTGTCAGACACCCTCTACTCTACAATTTGTTCTTAAAACCAATGTACATGCCAAGCACACTGTCAACATCCAAAACTTAAAAACCTGACTCTCATAAAAACTAGAGATGAAACATCTGTCAAGTATTTTATTCAAGCCATCAATTAACAAGGGACCAGTAGGACATTGAAACTGAGTAAATATTGCTAGAACAGGTAAGTTTAAAAAAATACTGAGGAATAGTCTGAAACTATATGGAATCCCACTGCGGAAGGGTATGATGAAACAGTAACTGTTGGAATCTTTTAACTAGGCATAAATTTACAAATTAACATGTAACTTCATGATATGGGAGTTCAAGTCAAGTGGAAACAAAGTCAAACTTGGGTGCTTTTTTCCATATAGGGATTGAATCCATAGGGGAATGACCATAAAGCAATGTTGCTGTGCAACATCAAATGGTCACGGAGTCATTCTGTGGCTATATTCCCAGATGTAGGATTGTTCTCTCAGTTGCCCTGAGAAAATCGAGGGTGTGTCCTCTGATATTCTGAAAATCGCAAAGGACTTATTAAATTGTATTGTTTAAAACCAACCAACAACAGCAAATAGAGAATCAGTGACTGTATTAGTCAGGGTTCTCTAAAGTAACAGAATTTATAGTGTTTGTGTGTGTGTGTGTGTGTGTGTGTGTGTGTGTGTGTGTGTGTGTGTGAGAGAGAGAGAGAGAGAGAGAGAGAGAGAGAGAGAGAGAGAGAGAG
>CAJQZJ010013817.1:8616178-8639760 GCA_907164525.1 Lophiomys imhausi | reverse complement strand
AGAGAGAGAGAGAGAGAGAGAGAGAGAGAGAGAGAGAGAGAGAGAGAATCCAGTAGTTGCTCAGTACAGAAGGCTGGATGTCTCAGCTGGTCTTCATACACACTGGATCCCAAAGCAGTAGACTCAAGTTTTGTACAAGGTGATAAGTATGGGTCTAATTTCATTCTTTTACAAGTGGACATCCAGTTGAACCAGCACCATTTGTTGAAGATGCTGTCCTTCTTCCATTGTGCTGTTTTGGATTCTTTGTCAAAAATTGGGTGGCCATAAGTGTGTGGGTCTATTTCTGGGTCTTCAATTCGATTCCATTGATCTACTGATCTGTTTCTATACCAGTACCATGCTGTTTTTACTTCTATTGCTGTGTAGTATAGCTTGAAATCTTGTACAAAACTTAGGTCCAAGTGGATCAAAAACCTTAATATAAGGCCAGTCACACTAACTCTACTAGAAGAGAAAGTGGGAAAAACCCTCAAACTCATTGGCACAGGTGACAATTTCCTGAAAAGAACACCAACAGCTCAGGACCTAAGACCAACAATCAATAAATGGGACCTCATGAAACTGAAAAGCTTCTGTAAGGCAAAAGACACTGTCATTCGAACAAATCAGCAGCCTACAGATTAGGAAAAAATCTTCACCAACCCCACATCTGACAGAGGGCTAATATCCAAAATCTACAAAGAACTCAAGAAATTAAATGCCAAGAAACCAAATAATCCAATCAAAAAATGGGGGACAGAGCTAAACAGAGAATTCACAAAGGAGGAATCCCTAATGGCTGAGAGACACTTGAAGAAATGCTCAGCATCCTTAATCATCAGAGAAATGCAACTCAAGATGACTCTGAGATTCCATCTCACACCTGTCAGAATGGCTAAGATCAAAAGCTCAAATAATAGCATATGCTGTGGAGGTTGTGGAGAAAGGAGAACCCTCCTCCACTGCTGGTGGGAGTGCAGGCTTGTGCAACCACTATGGAGGTCAGTCTGGCGATATCTCAGAAAACTTGGAATAGCTTTGCCTCAGGACCCAGCCATACCACTTCTGGGTATACACCCAAATGTCTCCTCACAGAATCATAAGGAAGTTTCCTCATCTATGTTCATAGCAGCCTTATTTGTAATAGCTAGAAACTGGAAACAACCCAGATGTCCCTCAACCGAAGAATGGATTAAACAACTGTGGTACATCTACACAATGGAATATTATTCAGCTATCAGAAACAAGGAAATTATGCAATTTGCAGCCAAATGGATGGAACTAGAGAAGCTCATCCTGAGTGAGCTAACCCAGACTCAGAAGAATGCACATGACATCTATTCACTTATAGTAGGATTTTAGCTATATAGTACAGGATATCTATATTACAACCAACGCACCAAAGGGAACATGGACATAGACTTTTTTTTCTCTCCCTGGCAATCAGACACTTTTTACTAGTGCTGCCTTGTAGGCCCCCAGTGTATGAGGAGGCTCTTGGACCTCATATGACTTCTGAACTGGGGTGGGGGACTATTATGTAGTGACACTCCACTCCAGAGGAGTGGGATGGAAGGGTTGGGGGTAGAGGGTGAGAGGGAAAGGCTGGGAAGCGGGGAAAGAGGATAATATGATGGAGATGTAACCTAAAGCAACAAATAAATAAATTTATTTAAAAAAAAAAAACAAAGAAGTAGACTCTAGCGCCAGTGAAGGAATGGATGTGTTAGCAAGGGTAAGAGCAAACAGGCAAAGATTAAAAGCTTTCTTCTCCCATGTCATTATATGTTTCCAGCAGGTGTGGCCCAGTTTTGAAGGCACATCTTTTCTGAGCTCGAAATATCTGAATTAGAGTGTCTTCCTCAGTCAAAGATCCAGATTAGAAGTGGATCTTGCTACTTCAACTTAAGAAAAAAACCAAAGTGCCTCACAAGAGTGACCCTCATTTTTGGGTTTAGTTACAGATGTAGTCAAGTGGAAAAACAAGAAGAGCCATCACAGCAGCCAACTGAGCTCTGTGTTATAGTCTGAAAGCTCACAAGTCAGTTCTCTTTTGCTTAAACCCACTGATATGCAAGATATAAGAAACTTCCTATCTCCAAATGGCCATCGATGGAGCACATTCCAGTGAATCTCTCTTCAAGTTCCATTCAGATGATTGCAGTAGGTGCACACGTACATTTTTCTTAAAAAATAAAGCCAAGTTCTGTGATCACCCAGAGTTAAGACAGCCGAGGACAAATACACCACATTTTACCAGGGACTCACTGGGAGTCTGTAACATTATTTAGAGAAGGTGGCATGAGAACCCTTTTCTTCTCTTTATGTTTATAGACATCTGAATCTCGAGTCCCTGGGATGCTAGAGACCTATGTTAGCATAGACTGAAGTTTCTGGGATTGTATCACAAACTGCAGTTGCAGGTAATTCTGCAGATGCTGTCCATGGAATCAAGAGCGAGCTAATGGAAGAGGAATTACAAAAAGGTTCTGCTAAGTTGGGTACCAGCAGGCAATGCCTCAGGAGAACTGGTTGCCACATCATAGGGTATCTCTACTTTCTCATGAGCATCCTGCTGGTTTCTTTAGAATTACTGCTTATAAACTCTGCTCGTGGCTGCATCTCTCCTACCCACCAGTTGTGAATGGCTGATTCCTTCTTGGAAATAAAAGATGTCCATAGCACACCACAGTACCAATGGGTACTCACACAGAGCCCTGTCAGGAAGGAGTTGCTGGGACAGTGGCTATGACACTGCGCCAAAGGCTTTTCTGAGGGGGAGCACTGTTCTTTTGTTAAGATCATTTCTTTTACTCTAACTTTTATTTAGGACCTAACTTTATTAAAAATTCCAACACCTCTAGGAGATGGCTCGGGGGTAAGAGCTATTGCTCTACCAGCATGAGGACCTGAGTTCCAATCCCTAGCACCCACGTGAAAATAAGCTAGGTGTGGCTATGCATGCCCCGAACCCCAGCATTGGATGGCAGAGACAAACTGATCCTGAGAGCTCGCTAGCCAGGCAGCCTAAAAGGCACAGTAACCCTCTAGTTCATGGAGGGACCCTGTCTCAAGGCAATAAGGCTAAAAGCAAGAGAAGAAGGCATTCAGCATCCTACCTTAGCCCCTTACATGCAACACTGACACACGTGTACACATACACACACACACACACACACACACACACACACACACACACACTCAAAAGGAAGGAAAGAAGATTCAAACACATTCTAACATATCATTTATATTATAAGGATGTATGTTTAGTGTTTAGTATGGTTATTTATTCCAAGGCACCAAGTGTAATTAAAGGTAATATTAGATTTTCTGTGTGGTCAATAAGCTGAAAGTTCATAATCTGAAGGTTCATAGTCTCTTGTTCTCTCTGTGTCTCTGTCTCTGTCTCTGTCTCTCTCTCTCTTTCTGTGTGTGTGTGTGTGTGTGTGTGTGTGTGTGTGTGTGTGTGTGTGTGCCTTCCTTTCCCTCTCTATTCATCATGGGCAAAATTAGCCATGTTTTCATTTTGTTCAAAACAAATGTCTCTAATCAAACTGTCAGAGCTGCTTTTAAATTTCATTCCAATTAAAAAGACCAAGATTCTTGGTAAAAGAAGACACCATGGTGTTCTTATATTTAAATACACACTGAGATAGTATCTTGCCAAAACTATTTTTCTTAGTTTAGTAAGGGGAATATCAGAACAAGCAGAAAATAAGAGATATAAAAGATAAAGGAGACAAATAAATACCCCAACCCAATGCAAGATGTGTTCAACTGTTTGAAAAGCCAAGAAAGTGAACATTTCCATAAGGAAATTGGTTTAGCCAATCAGTGAGGTTTTTCAATGGCATGTGTATGGTTCATTAATGATGGTGAAAGGGCTGATCCTCTCATTATAATAATGGGATGTTGTGTTGGTTAATCATCAACTTGACAGAAGCCAGAGCCATCTGAGCGGAAGGAACTACAATTGAAAAAATGTGCCTGTAAGATTGGCTTGTGAGAAACCTGTGAGGCAGAAGATTGATGGAGGGTATCCCAGCTCACTATAGGTGATACCATCTCTGGAAAGATGGTGGTCTCCTGAGTGCTGTGAGAAAGCAGGCAGAGCAAGCCATGAGGAGCCAGCCAGAAACAGTGTTTCTCCATGACCTCTGCTTCAGTTCCTACCTCCAGGTTCCTGCTTAAAATTCCTGCTCCATACCCTACATGAAGAACTACAAGCTGTAAGATAAAATAAACTCTTCTCCAAGTTGTTTTTGGTGGTTGTGTTTATCACCCAACTTAAACGAATGTATACAAATCCAAACATTTTAATGGGAAATTAAAATTTTGTCTTTACTAGCCTTCATTGCATACATTTTCTACCAGATCTAACTGTTGAAAAATACCGTAACCTGGGACTAGATATACTTAGAAAGGCATTAGTACACAGTGACAATGGAGGAAAATTAGGAACAATATAGGAACAGTGCCCAATTATAGAGAACCAATTAAATATATTGTGGCATAATCATTTATACTCTCCTTAATCATAATTTGGGGGAAAATGATGTTATTATGATGGTGTAGTGCTAAGCATTCTAAATGTTAATTAATTGGTCCTTCTTTCTGTCTGTTACTTACATTGACTCTGATTGTTTAAATAAAATGCCGAGGCCTGAGATTGGGTAAAGACAGAGAAAGGTGGGACTTCCTGGGATTAGAACAGGAAGCCTGTGCTTTAGACAGAGGATTAAAAGCATTCCACATGGCCAGGAACATTGGCATATCGTGGAGAATGGCAGTCCAAGGGGATGTATGTATATATGGAGTCATATTTGGGTAATAGAATTAAGAGTTAGCTTAGATGGGCTAGGATTGCTCAATTCAGACCAAACCTTGTTAAAATCCACATGGTGTCTGTATGCTCATTTATAATGGTTGCTTAAGGATTAACAGCTGCCGAACAAGCAACAATAATGTAAATACTGGTTAAATAGTTTAATTAGCCATATTTCTTTTTACATTATTATGTTATTAGGTTATTATAAATTATCTGAGCACTAAGGTGAAAGAGAACCCCATCCACGGTTGAGAAATGAATCTGATACTCATCCTCTGCTGATCATAGTGCAAGTAGAGCTGAGTTCAAAAGCATGCCAGGAAAACTGCTCTCACACAAACACGTAATGCATACAGACAACAGAAGGTGGAGTTTAATGATTTTTCTCACAAAATTCAGGCAAGAGAGATTTTTGTTTTATTTTTATAATTACTGGAATTACACAATTTGTGAAAACCCTACAAAGTCTAGAGGAACTTTCTGACCTGCCACCCTCAGTGTCATAAAGGCTGCTTTCAAATCAGGCTTGCAATGCAGAGACCTCCAGGGAAGAATAATGCCTTCTGATTCTGCTTCTCTAGGTGTGGGGATGTTAGTAATGCCCTCCTGGGAGTTCCTACAGGTGATGGGGTTGGGTGACTAACCTTCTTTCTCAGGTGACTAACCTTATGAACTGTCTTCACTATTGCTACTATAACAAATTGCTATGGACTGGATGGCCTAGACAATAACATTCCCCACAGCCTTAGAGGCTGAGGAGTCTGAGATCAAGGTTCTGTGCTCTAGTATGTGCACTGTCTCCATTGTGAGGGCCGTGTTATCAACACCAACACACTGAGGGTTAGGACTTCTGCGTAGCTACTGGGGGATAAGGGAGCTGTCCTTCAAACAGCCCAGTTAGCCTTGCCTCTCATCTGGTTCCTAGTGAACAAAACTATGAGGCAATCTCTTAAAGGTTTATCTATTAGATCTCAGCCCTGGAACAAATGGCTGAGGTGTCTATTTATCATATCAAAGTGAACCTGGCTGCCTGGTTCTCCCTGCAATAACTCAGCTCATATCTGTTACAGGGCCCTGCTGGCTGGCATATACCCTGACTCTCCAGTCCAGAGGACTGGGTGCCTCCTCTTTTTACATCCAACCATTCAGTTCCCTGCTCTCTTTGTACCTTTGTGCCTCCTAGCTGCTACACCTGGCTCTTCTCTCCTTTCTCTCTTTCCCTCCCCCCTCTCCTCACATGGCCCAGTCTGGTCATGTCCACTCTGGACTCTCCCTGATGTCTCTGCCTCTGTCTATGCTCTCCCATGTATCTATAATAAACTTTCTCTGCCACCATACCTAGGACCAGTCATGTCCTTTCCTTTTTTAGTTCTTTTTTTTTTTAATTCATATGGTGCTGAAACCTGGAACCAGTCATGTTCCTTTCCACTTTATTTCTTCTTCTATTGTTTTTTCTTTTCTTTTTTAAATTCAGGAGCCCCTAAAGGTCTTCCTTCTGCTGGTAAAATACTCAGCCCTTCATCATGGCCTTTCACGATTTGGCTGAACATGTGAGAGGGGCAGAGCCAATTCACTGAATTCCAGTCACTTTTAATGGCCTGCTGGGGTTCTCCTATCTGCCAATTTCCCTATCATGGCAGCAGGAAGAAGTCTGCCAGCTCTTTGGGACTCATTGAAACAGCAGGGTGTCATGGGGGACAGGATGAAAGGAGGAGCAAATCTCTGTTTATCACCCCCCTCTCTTGTCTCACTAAATCAAGGTGCAAGGAAAACCCTGCACAAGTTGTTCTGGACTGTTCATCAGAGGTGACTCATTTGCCCTTGGAGAAGGGGGGCAGAGATGTGTACACAGCTGAGTTGAATGAAACCAAATGCACACTGGCCTCTCCTCAGCGGTCACAGCAGCCACAGCAGCATAGCTGGTACTGAACCCACTGGGAACATGGTCTGTTTTGGGGCTGACTATATAAAGTCCTATTGTTATCCAAAGATTATCATGGCTAATGACATCTATTGTCATGGCATTGATTTTCAGGTTTTATTTAATTTTATTTTATTGAAGCCTTTAATGGGAAGCTGTTCTTACACAATCACTACATCTTTCGGGTTCTCTGGCTTTGGAGGAAAGACAACACTGCAAAAGGTGGTTGCTGAAGGGTAATTCAATCGACTTTCTCATAAATTACACATGTTTTCTGTCTGATTTACATAGAGGGAAAAGTCTTCAGGCAGAAAAAGTGTCTTCCATATTTTAATTGGATTTCCAAGCCTAATTACATTTATCTAACCTCAGTGCACTTGTGATTTCACACTAAGGAAGATGTCTCGAGACACAGCTGCAGCCTTTACAGCTTGAGAAGCCACCTTCCTTTCCTGGAGACAGACACCCACTGCAAGCGAAGAACCCAGGGACCATGGGAAACTTACTTTAATCATAGATTAAGGAAAGGTTTAATATAAAGTGACTTGATACAACTTCTTAGGGAAAAATAATGGAAAGTTTAACTAGAAAATTCATCCAACATGAACAATAAAACTCCAAATACCCACTTCTAGCATGAATGCTCACACCTCCCCACACCCCAACCACAGTCTAGCAGTCTAGCAAAAAAAAACTTTTAGCCCTTGGGTTGTTTGCTTGAAATGCTTTATACATTTTCCCAGGCCAGCTCACTACCAAATCTAGGGAGCCCAGCTAGCCCCGAACTTGGGATCTTCTGGTCTGAGTTTTCTCGGACTCCACAGTGCTGAGTTTACTGCCCTGCACCACTATGTCCAGGTAAGTCTTTTGTTTCTTTTGACATGCCTGAATTATTATGATGTCGTCTGTTCACTTCCTCTCTCTCTAATCTATCACTTTCTGATCACTTAACGTGTAGATTACCACTTCTACTGCATAAATTTCCTGTTTTAAAATATTCACAATTACTTTCACAATCAAATTCAAGCCCTTTAGACTAGTAGGAAAATTAAAACAGCAACAGTAGGGATGGAGAGATGGCTCCGAGGTTAAGAGCACTTGCTGGACTTGCAAAGGACCTGGATTTGGTTCCCAACACCCACATGGTGGCTAATAACTACCTGTAACTCCAGGTTCAGGGGGTCTGATGCACGTGGTATACACACACACACACACACACACACACACACATACACATAAAATAAAATTCATTTTTTAAAAGCCAATAATTTTCACAGCAGCTAATTTTTACTAGTATTTATCTTCCAGATGATTTTCTAAAAAGTTCACATAAGCTTAGCTCACTAGTTCTCATGATAACCCATTACACAGTCAAGACAATGAATTCACTGTCAGATGTGGGGGCAGGGATAGCAGACAGTCTGAGTTGACTTTAACCACGGGTCAGCCTGGTGGGACTTCACCCTATACTCCAGCATAAGGGTCTGGGCTGACGCTGGAAGGGAAAGGGGAAAGACTAAACCAGGGCAGTGAGATGGTGCTTTCTCAGGAGGTGGATTAGTGGCCCTTGGAAGGTTAGCAGTGGTTACTGATGGAGAAAGCCTGGAAAGTCTCCACTGCAAACACTAAGGGCCATGAGTCAAAGAACCCAGAGCTGAAGACATGGAGAACCAGTTGAAGCAAAGGCAGATCTGATGCATTCCAAGAATGAAGGGCCAGGATCCATTCTCACAGTGTGTCCTGGGAGAAGCCTGCACAACCCACAGCCTGGGGAAAGGGCAGGGCAGGCAGGGTTCTGTCTGTTCCACAACTGTTCAAATGCTCACTCTTCCTCTTGTTCCCATCTTGTATAAATTTTTTCCAGGAGCGTCTGCCTACAGGCTATTCCCCCTCTGATTCCATGCAACATTCATTAGCTACAAATGATCAACTCTGTTAAATTTTTATTTTGTATTTTGTTTACAATTTTGTATGCCCTCCCCAGGGGTCTGAAGAGGATTTGAAGACTTGTTTATAGTTTCAGCCTCTATGTTCCCCAAACTCAACACCACTACAGCAAACCCAGTAAGAGGTCTCCCTGCAGTCTCTCTCTCTCTCTCTCTCTCTCTCTCTCTCTCTCTCTCTCTCTCTCTCTCAGAGTCACATTTTGTTTGTTCCTTTCCATCCACTCCTTCAGGAAACTAGGAAGCAGGCCAAGAGATTAGAGTCTCGATGACCCTCCTCACTAGCTCAGGAGTGACAAAGTGACAGTTATGGTACTAACAGCAGGAGTCTCCCTGCCAGGAGGTCCTGCCAATGGTTTCCATATGAAGAGAAGACTTTTTTTTGTTTCGGAACATTAAACCAAACGATGTTTCCTGAGCCACTGAAGTCATTTGAAATCATGAGAGAAACCAGCCTCATGGTGAAGTTAAGGCAAGGGAAAGCAGAGAGGGAGATGGAAAAACTGTGAGTCTGTAGTGATAGGAACATACCCCTCATCTTGCATTCTTTACTCTCATATGAACATCCAGTCACACAAAATAATACATTTCCTGAAGACAGCTTGATTCTGGTCATCAGTTGGCAGCCAAGGTTGTCCTATCCAATGCTCTAGTTTAGCCCTCACTCACAGTGACCTGCCCCTTTAAGACTGATTGATAACTGAGTTAGTCATCCAATACATAGATGCTATTATAATGTGTTCAGGTCAGTATCACAAGATAAAAGAAAGTATCACAGAATCGTATAATTGAGTGGCTCTCATGAAAACTGACACCTGCTTTTTAATGCATTCATTTAAACTTCATCAGAAAAATAATATTTCAACACAAGGTCTGGGTGAAGATGTATTAGGGTGACAGGCATAGCAATATTGCATTGTGTTGTGACATAAGATGGTTTTAGGCTACAGTTACACATTTCAGTTAATACCAAAATTCAACATATCATAGCTATCCATTGCTTGGATAAAAGCTGGTTTAATATGTAGATCACAGGAATAAATGGTTGCTTATTGCCTCAGTTTGTAGATTCCATACAATAAAACTTTACAAGAGTTCTAGAGGAATTTGTTGATAAATGCTTTCACTCTTCCATGTCTGCAGGGGTTCCTTCAAAAAATGGGCAGCTGTCATTTAGGAACTCACACAAAGGATGTTGTGTGGGAATGCAGCTCAGTGGTCTAGAGAGGTTGTCTAACATCTGTGAGACCTTGGGTTAAACCCTACATCAGCTGGGGAAAAAAATGATGCTATATCTAATTGCATTACCTTATTTATGCTGGGTGTGATGTCTCATGCCTGTAATCTCAGCATCTTGGAGGCTAAGGCAGGTGGATTGCCATGAGTTTGAGACCAACTTGGGCCACATAATGATTTCCAGGATAGCCTGGGAAAAACCAAAAAACAAAATGACAAACAAACAAAAAAAAAACCCTTATTTTATTATTTTAAATGTCTTAACCTGATGTTTCTATTTTATATGCCAAAATAGGTCATAAATTTCACTAAGTGTCCAAGAATTACACACCGTATATATTTTGTGTTTGACTTTTTTTGAAGGTTTGAGTCTTTTTGAAAGATTGGATCAAGTTTCGCATTTTTGCTTTCTGAGAAGAAGGTGAAATTACCCTTTCCTTTCTAATCAAACTTCACATTTTGAAGCTAAGCAAGAAGTTAAAAAGGCCATCCTTTTTCAGTTGTGTTAATCACAATATCAGCAAAGAGACGTACTGTGGCATTGGTGTGTTGTAGAAAAAAATAGCTAATTAAATTATTTACCCAGTAGTTATATTATATTTAATTGGTTCAGCAGTGTTAATCCTTAACCCGCCAGTATAAATGAGTACACACAGACACCCGGTGGATTTTAACAAGCCTAGGCCTGAGTTGTACAATCCTAGCCCATCTAAGCTAGCTCATAATTCTATTACCCAAATATAACCCCATATATACATATGTCCCTTTGGACTATTATTCTCCACAATAAGCTGATGTTTCAGGCCACTTGGAAGGATCTCCTTTAATCTACACCATGGTGTGTCTTCCTTGTTTACTCCTGGCTTTCCTCTCCAGCCTTCTTCTTCCCAAGATACTCTCTTGTCTCTTTTAAAAACCCATGGACCTTAGTGTTTGCCCAATCTCCAGGCCTCAGCATTTATTTAACCAATCAGAGTCAATTAAGTAACAGACAACAAACAGGACCAATCAACATTTAGAATGCTTAACACCACCCCATCATTTCCCTCCTTTTGTCTAATAAAAAGGCTAAAAAAATTTTAACTCATATGGTAACAACAATAATAATAAATATGAAACAATCAAGACAACTATATATTTGTATCAGGCAATCTTGAGGAAGAAAAAAATCATCTATCTAACTTGGTGTGTCTAAAGTTCTGAACCTAAATAATTTCTATCATATCCTATATTTCTTTTTAAATCCTAAATGACTCAAGTTTAATTGAAATTTTATAGCTATTATGTCTCAACCCCATCAAACACTTAAGAAGGGATAAAGTTATTATTTGAGTGAATAGGAAGCATAGAAGAGCAGCTTCCAAAAAGAAAAAATGACAGTTTTCTGCATAGACAGCCCCAAATATCTCTCAATACCGTTGGAGTAACATCTTCAGCCTTCTGGCCAAGTATGTCTCACAGACATAATTGTGGAGCAGGAAATAAGGATTTTCTGCAGAATCAGGACATCAACTTACCTGCATTTAAGCTCTGGTCCATCTTTGGATGGTATATAGTCTGTTGAGAGAGCAGGGACATTTTTGTCCAGTAGGAATTATCTCCTGATGGGAGATTTCTCTTTGGTGTTCATTGTTTTCTTCCAAGTCAAATGGGAGCTGCCAGGAGCTGACTGTCTTAAAATCAAACAATTCTTAAGATAATAATATCTTTAAATACCATTTTCTGTACATCTCTGAGGGTTTTGAAGACATCTATTGATTTATAAATCTATCATCTTTGAACAAGTAGACTGTAAAATTCTATCAAAATTAATCTTATTTTTAATCAATATACAAAATTCTATACCAATGTATCAAAAGACAGCCTTATCCTTTTTTTCTTTTAAGTCCTTCTTCCCTATATAAGAGAGAAAGGATAGAGAAAATAAAAAGAAATAGAAAAGTCCTTGAGTCTAACCTCCTATATCTTGCTTAATAAGACCATTTAACAATTTGTAACCAATCCCCCTAAACAACATCTATAACATTTCAAATGACCAAGATATTATGCACCCCCCCCTTTTGGAATAGGGCGTCACTCTCTTAAAATTGCTTCCTGCTGAATTGGGATGTAGAAAACCTGTTTGGGGGCCCAAATAAAACAGAAAAAAATTGGTTAAGCAATTTAATAGTAACATTTGTTGTGCAGTCTCTATATGCTCAGCAATTTGAATGTCCTGAGCAGTTTGTAGTCGGAAGTTGAACTTTGGATGGGAAAGTTCAGGGCTTCATTGAAGTCCTGGCTGGTACAGTCTGTGAGTTGGACCATCTGGGCTTGTTTTGTCTTCTTTGGTGTTTGGTCCCTTTGCTCTGAAAATATATAATTCCTCACAATTAGCATATCTCTCTATTTTTGCTTTCGAGACAGAATTTCTCTGTATATCCTTGTCTTGAACTTATTTTGTAGACCAGGCTGACCTTGGTGAAGGTCAGAGATCCATCTGTCTTTGTCTTCCACTGGTGGGATTAAAGGCATGCACCATCATACCCAGTGATTAACATATCTCCCCTAGGGTCTAATATCTCTCTTGAAACCAGTTTTCCAGTGGGTGTCCCACATCTAAGGAGACTGGCTTGTGACTCCTTTCTCTTTATATCTTTAAAAATCTCTTACGTTTTAGCATTGCTAAATGACAAAAATATCCTTTTTACCTCTGGCTGATATAGGGAAATCAAAGACATCTAAACAAAATTTAAGCAAAGAAACAAGAACATTCCAAAAGCCTTGGTCTAATTGCAATCCCATTTTGTAATTAAAGTTCTGTTCATTATTCCTGAAATCTAGCTTTTTTTTTTTTTTGTGGGCCTTTCCCAGATACTCTTGATAAGCCCTTAGTTCTCAGGCACCTGTGAGTTCACACTGACATCTTTTGTATCAGGACAGACCTCCTTCCTTCCCCCATTGTTACTGACAGCAGCTTAGCATTCCATGTGTAAGCTCTCTCCCCTACAGATATCCTTAAGCCTATTCTACTCAAACCTTTCTCAAAAAGTATACATAGACCCACAATAGTCAGTGTAAAAATTATCTGTATGTTAAGAGAAACAAACTCAATTGGAATCCAAACATATTGAGACATTATGAATTCCTCTATTTTAATTTAAGCAGTTAATTCCATTCTCAAGCTCTGTTTAGAAGCCTGCCGGTTATTTAGCATATAAAGAGAGCTAAGTTTCCCACCTTTGCTGTAAGGCAGTAGCTTTTGTTAAGGGAGCTGGTCCTTTGAAATGTATTTGGGTTTGGCTCCCTGCTCTTTGGCTAGGAAATTACTTTTCACTGGGGCCTTCTCAGTCTGTAAGCATGGATTCTAATTGCCATACGCGGGGCACCATATGTAGAAAAAATTGGCTAATTAAATTATTTAATCAGTATTTATATTATCTTTAATTGGTTTGGTGGTGTTAATCCTTAACCCACCATTATAAATGAATACACACAGACAGCATGTGGATTTTAGCAAGCCTAGGCCTGAGTTGTGCAATCCTAGCCCATCTAAGCTAGCTCATAATTCTATTAGCCAAATATGAACCCATGTATACATATGTCCCTTTGGACTATTATTCTGCACAGTAAGCTGATGTTCCAGGCCACATGGAAGGATCTTCTTTAATCTACCCCATGGTGCGTCCTCTTTGTCTGCTCCTGGCTTCTCTCTAGCCTTCTTCTTCCCAAGATGCTCTCTGTCTTTCTCAAAAAGGCAGTGCATCTTAGTCCCACCTACCTCTGTCTTTGCCCAATCTCCAGGCCTCAGTATTTATTTAACCAATCACAGTCAATTAAGCAACAGACAGCAAGCAGGACCAATCAACATTTAGAATGCTTAACATCACCCCATCATTTCCCTCCTTTTGTCTAACAAAAAGGCTAAAATTTTTTAACTCATATAGTAAAAACAATAAGAGCAAATATGAAACAATCAAGAAAACCATATATAAAAGGTACACATACAATGTTTAGCCTATGTGTATCAGGCTAGATGCTCTATGCAAAGTTAGTAGCAGAGAGAAGTCTTGGAGCAGATGCAGGAAATATGACTCTGTCTCCATTCTCTGTGACCAGGGTGAACTGTCTGAACTCAGAGCCTCTGGCACAAGGAATCATCATTTTATTTTCTTGGTCTTGGCCACATTCTAAAACATGAAAGGAAAAGCAAGGGGCTGTCCCTCTGAGATCATGCAAGGGGTGGGGACAGTGAGGGGAGATCAAGGACCTCAGTGATTTCAGAGTCTCCGATTATAGTTTAAATCCAAATGCTCAGCATAAGGATTAGCAGAATGTGGCCCATTTCTTGCCTTTCCCAGACTCTGCCTTGGCAGACACTATAGGGTGACTATTTTTGAAATTACATCCAAAAAAAGATGAATGCAAGGCAATTGAAAGTAAACAGGACCTGTGGAAAGGCCTTGTTGATGGCCTCTCTTTCTTCATTAAAATGTAGACTTTGAAACGTTCAATTTTCTGTGAAATGAATATGGAAACCACCTGGGAACCGAGAATGAGTATGTACTCAGGTAGCACTTTGTTCTGCTGGTGCCGTTGTAAGAGGCACTGCAGCAGTACAAAGTGCTTCCTCAGTTTGGCATGCTTGAGTTCACAGTAAATGCCAGCAGCCTGCAGGGTAGGCTTCTCATTGGCTTTCCCTTCCTGGCTTATATGCACTTTTAACACCACATCTTCACTTGGTCTAGTCTCTGGAGAGAGGAAGAGAGGTTGGAGGACAGAAAAGGGAAAGAAGACAGAAGAGAAGAGGGGAGAGAGAGAGAACAGAGGCAAGGAGTAGCCCCCCTCCTCCCCATCTCCTTTGCCCTGTTGTTATTGGTGCATCGCCCTTAGAACTCCACTTAACCTTATTTACCTCTGTTAAAGGTCCTCTAAGGTAGTTGGTCACAGGGCTTCAATATACAGATCTGGGGAGGGCACAGGATACAGTTGATTGCCTAATAACAATGAATTTGCTTGACCACGAAGTAGTTTGGCTTGTTCTGGCTGCCATAACAAAATACCAAAGATTGGGTGTATTAACCAACATAGACTCATTTGTGACAGGCTTTCAGTTTGAAATATAAAGTTAGTGTGCCAGTAGGGTTGGTTTCTTCTGACGCTTTGTTTCATGGTGCTATGGTTTGAATCTGAAATGTCTGTCACAGACTCCTGTTTTGAGCACATGTTCCTTGATGGTGTTGTTTTAGGTAGTTCCTGGAACCTTGGGAAGATAGGCCTACCTGAAAGGAGTCACAGGGGTAGGTTATTGTGGTTGTATCATCACTGCCAACTTCATGTCATGTCTCTGCTTCCTGGCTCACTGTGATAGGAAAAGCCTCTACCAATTATGATCTTAGCTACTCCATTGTGTCCTCTCCAGCATGATTGACTGAGATCCTCTGTCACATAACGATTGTCACAGTACTATAAAAGCAACTAATACACTAGACTTGTTTCATGACTTTTCCTAAGGAGACATGAGCAAATGTCTATGAACCTCAGATAGAATATCAATAACAGACCAATAAAGAAAGACTCTCACCTGTTAGCTTGGTAACTGCGAGTTTACTGCCATAGTTACAGGATCATGTATCACTCAAATCAGCCTCATACTGAAAACCCATTCCAGCATGAATGACAGCTCACAAACCTATATCCCTGAAGTTGAACACACAATTCACAGTCAAGTCCATGAAAGAATTTTGGCTCCCTAGCAATCCCTGCCATTGTTTACTGTGTTGTGACCTTGAGGGAAAGCCCTGTAAATTCTCCAAACTTCTGAGCTTCTTAAGTTTTATTGACTCCCACAGTCTTGTAAGTTCCATTTGCTTACAGAGTCTCATGAACCTGAAAGAACTGCATAGCACTTGAGATGGCCACACCTCCTCACAAGCTCACTCCTCAACTCCTGTGCTGTGTGCATCTCCTGTCTTTATAATGAAGAGTCATTAGATTGAGTTCCTTAATAATAACCTCATCTAATCTCAGTATCACCTTAAAGGCCCTGTCTCCACACACAGTCACATTCTTGGGTATTGGAAATCAGGACGTGCCTTAGATAGTTTTCTTTTTGTTGAAACAAAAATACCTGACTAAATCGACTTCAGGAAGAAAAGGTTTTCTCTGGCTTATAGTTGATGGAGTTAATTCCATCACAGTAGGAAGGACATGGCTTCAGGCAGAGAAGGCAGGGCCTGTGCAGGAGGCCAGATAGTTATGGTGTATCAGCAGTCAAGAAGCAGAGAGTAAATAGGACTGAGGTCATGCAAGAAGACTCGCTCCCAGTTACCTATTCTTCCAATGAAGCTTTGCCTGATAAAGATTCCACAACCTTCTCAAATAAGGTCAGCTGGTAGGGACCAAGTATTGACATACTTGAGCCTACAGGGGACATTTCACATTCAAGCCACAATAGGACTTTGGGATATGTATTTGGGAGGACAAAATTGAGATTGTGGTTTGTTGGAGATACAAAAATTAGAAATTGATGCTATGATAAAAATTAAACTGATACAGATTAATTCATAATAAAATACATTCCATGGGTGGCACCAAGACCTGAAGAATGTCTCTATAAGAAATGCCCTGATATGATTGAAGACTAGTCTGACAGTTAAGTTTTAACTTATTTAGGAATTAAAAGGATATTCAAGGTCTAAGAAGATGTCTTTAAGTTGGTAATGCAAGTTAGGATGAAAACTGAGTTAGGTATAAAATTTTAAACTCATTGAGATAGATAGACAACAGAACATTAATATCAATTGCCAAATACATATGGACTGGACATTGGGAATGTATGTTATATTTTATAATTTTCATAATTGTTGCCTAGTTGTTCTTATTGTTTTGTATTGTATTTATTGTTATAAGAAAAAGAGCCTTTTATTGGACTAAAAGGGGGAGATGTTGGGGGAAAAAAAGATACACCTTAAATTTTAAAAAAAAAGAGAGGATAGGAGAGAGAGGAGAGAAAGGGTAGGAAGGTGGTACTGGGAGGGGAGTAGAGAAGGGGCTGTGATTGAGATGTAGCTTGAAGAAATAAATGTTGAAAAAAATAAGTGATTATTATTATTATTATTATTATTATTATTATTATTAAAACAGGAAAAAAGAAAATGCCCAAATCATCTCTAATTTATTTACTATTTTTTTTACAAATCATATTGTAATGATTAGTGTTGTTTATTACCTTTTAGTGCTAGTTTTTAAATGTTTCCATTTATGTGTATTTGACTCAGGAATTTTTAAATGTCTCAGCACGTGCTGCATCTTTCATTTTCCTTATGTTGTGACTTCCAGGCTTTCACTGCACTATGGTGAGATGGGATGCTTGTGTGAAAATAATTATTTTTAATTATTTTAAATGTGTTAAGACTTTCTTTATGGCCTAAACTTTTTCAAATTTTGTAACCATGTGTTACATGTGTTTGAGAAAAAAAAAACAGATTACTTAGTTTGAGAAAAAAATAGATTACTTAGTTATTAGGTGCTGGTTCTATACGGAGTCATTAAATATTAAGGGTGTTATCAAATTTTCCAATGTGTGATAAGGGGTGTAAAAGGGAGAATAGGTCCACTTTGCCTATGATTATTGCTATGACTAGTGAAATTTTCTAAAATATGGTAGTTTCATTCTATTTTCTTTTTTTTTTTTTTTCGAGACAAGGTTTCTCTGTGTAGCCCTGGCTGTCCTGGACTCCCTTTATAGACCAGGCTGGCCTCGAACTCACAAATATCCGCCTGCCTCTGCCTCCCAAGTGCTGGGGTTAAAGGCGTGCACCACCACCGCCCGGCTTCATTCTATTTTCTTACAACTAACCTATTTTTTTATAAATCTTGATACACCTCTAAATGATTACAATATAGAACCATTTCTCTTTAATTAAGTTCAAGTCTTATTGTTATTTAGAAAATTCCTGTATTCATTGATATTTTTATATCAAAAACCCTTTTACTTGATATTAATACAGAGACCCTAGAGTCCTTTGGTTAGTGTTTGCCTGGTTGTATCTTTCTTCACATTTGATTTTGAATATTGATATTGTTTCATGTCTTTGTTTTACTAGCATATTGCCAAACAGGGTTTCTTTCTCATCTCAAAGTAGTATTTGTGCCTTTTGTAGATGTTTTTCAATTTTCACTTTCTTGTGTTATTATTTGTTTGGTTTTTATTTACCTTAATTAGTTTGTGTTCTTTTAGTCTCTCGCTTTGTTCTTTTTTATATAATTGAATGTACACTGTCCTATCACTTCTTGTTTGCTGTTGGAAGAAGTGTACATTCTTTGTTCTTTTAGGAGTTCATACCATTCTTTATTCTCAAGAACCCTCATGTTAGTTTGCTTAATTAAAAAGCAAACAATTAATTGGTGTGCTCTTTCCTGTGGAGGGAGGGCCCGGTCTCCTGCTCCCAGCTTTTCTCAGTTGCCAGTAGTTCATTAATTGCTATTGTATGCATTCATGAATTTGTATATACTTATATATATTCCAAAATATAACCTGTGTAGTCCATATGATGCTACTTGTATGAATGTTTTCAGGAGTGACGGTTTGGCACTGGACAGCAAATGTCAGTTGAACAAGGATGACAGCAACAAACATGACACACTTTACAGGGAAAAGCCCTTTGTCATTCTTGCACAGTTCAGGGCTCAGACTAGACAACGGCACCACCCACAGTGGACTGGGTCTTCCTACATCAATTAATGCTCCACAAAACCCAAAGATATGCCCACATGCCATTCTCATCTATATAATTCCTCAAAAGACTCTCTTCTCCTCTAAGATGTGTCAAATTAACAGTTTAAAATAACTAGTACATCCCTAGACTGAAGCAGGCAGGAAATGCATTACCACATAAACCAAACTACAGTGAGTCAGGTGGGCAATGAGCAGATGTCCACAAAAGTCTTTTGAAGGGTTTGTAAAAGACTTTCATGCAAACTCGCCATGCCAGGGCTACATGGCACCCAGATAGAAAACGTTAAAGCCAGTTAGGATAGGACTTTCTCCTTTGCCTTTTTTCTTCTCCCAACTTCTCTCCCCCAAAAAGAACAAGAAACATGAAGGTCAGAAGAAGAGAAAGCAGAGTATGAGGAACAGGGATAAAGAGCCCCCCCATGCTAACACCGAAGAGATTGGCCACATCCCCTCTGCCCTATAAAGAGTCCAGGATCGGGTATGTGAGCTCTGGGGAGCTAGAAGGATGTGTGTGATGAACAATGAAATCCCCTTTATGTTTAAACACGATGGGACTTTCAGAAAACATTTTAGAGTACATGGTTCATTCTTAAATATCTACAAAAGTAAGAAAGAAGAGCAAAATTCACCCCAAAATACCCAATTTCAGCTCTAACAATTACCCACATTTCCTTGTTCAGCACTGTGTGTCATCCTTTTGTTTTCTTGAGTATCTCAGAGCAGATATCAAACATCATAACAAACTATGCCTCATTCAACATTTCTGGTAGATGTGGATATTCCTCTTAAAGGCATTCATAACACTGTTCTTGCATTTAAAATAACATGGGGTCACTGTGACAGGTTTTGCATACCTTGAAATGAGGCTGCTCATGAGGTTAAAAGTATATGGGAAGCTGCCATGATGCATTAAAAGATGGAGAAGGCAACACAACTAGATAGTTGAAAGACAGTTTGTGGAAGGGGAGGAAAGAGTCGTTTCCAGATGGAGCCAAATTCAACATATCTAACAAGTTAGTCGGTTGCCTTTGATCAAAATGTATTCTCTGCATTATTCATAATGTGTCTGGCATAAACCACAAAAAAAGGGTCTCCAGGTTTAATATGCACGGTTTTGAACTTGAGTCCACTGGGGATTTGCTTCTAGCCATTTCTTGGCAAAAGACTTCCTTTTCCCTCCATGACCCACACAACATAATGGAATCTCATTTTAAGATGGGCAACTGGTTACAGCTGCTGTGATTGTTAATCTGAATCATCAACCTGACTAGATTTGGAATCCCCTAGGAGACACAGCTCTGGGTGTGTCTATGAGAATGTTTCCGTGGAGGTTTAACTGGCACGGGACGCCCACTCAGAATGTGGGCAGCACCATCCCATACGCCAGGGTCCCAAGATGAACATAAAGAAGCAGAAAGTCAGATGTATTTACCTCTCTGTTTCCTGACTGCAAATGAAATGTTTCATACTTCTGCTGTGATGGACTATTAGCCAAAATAAATTCTTCATTTCTTATGTTGTTTTTGTTGGGTATTTTGTCATAGCAATAAGAAAAGTGACTAGTGCAAATATTATGGTTTAATTCTTACTTAATGATAGAACTGTATTACTTTTTTAAGATTCATTTTGTTTTTAAGCGTATCTAAGTGTATGTGTCTGTTTCAGTGCCTGCCACATGTGTGCCAGTGCCTGAGAAGCCCAGAAGAGGGTGCCAGACCACCTGTAGCTTCGATTTTTTTATGTTTATTTATTACTTCAGGTTTCATCTCCATCACAGTGCCCCTCCCTGTCCCACCCTCCCACCCTCTACCCCCTATTCCTTCCATCCCACTCCTCTGGAGTGGAGTGTCCCTACATAACAGTCCCCCACCCCAGTTCAGCAGTCATATGAGGCCCAAGAGCCTCCTCATACACTGGGGTCCTACAAGGCAGCACCACTAGGGCAAAGTATCTCATTGGCAGGTAACAAATTCTATGTTCCTGTTCCCTTCGGTGCATTGGTTGTAGTATAGTTATCCGGCACTATATGGCTAAAATCTGATTATAAGTGAATAGATGCCATGTGAATCCTTCTGAGTCTGGATTAGCTCACTCAGGATGAGCTTCTCTAGTTCCATCCATTTGGCTGCAAATTCCATAATTTTATGCTTTGAATCAAATTTCATAACCAGAAGGAAATAGAGAGATGGGCCAGTCAATCAATCAGTCATTTGTTCCATTTACCAAGCCTTTTACAGTGTGCAGCATATTCTACTCAAAAGCAGAGATGCAGGAGGTGGGCAACCAAAGAGGGTCCTGCGTGCTTCAGCAATAGCTCAGGCAGGAGAGGCAGACAAAGAAATGTAAAATGAAGTGATTTTATTTTGATATGTGCTAAATGGAAATAAGTGGGAGATGTGAGAATATTCGAGAGGAAGTCATTTCAGATAGGAGGGTAGAGGAGATCGTGCCCAGGGCCAGGGTAACATTTCAATCAAAGATGCATGGAGAAGAGTCATGAGATAATCCAGGAAAACAGTATTCAGGGTTCCTACCTTCACCCAGGACTCTGGCCCAGCAGTTGTTACAGCTCTAAACCATGATTTACGGATTAGCAGTGTTGCTGCTACTGTGGGTGGGGATGTTGGGGTGTACCCCAGGCTTTGCTGAGGTGTACTAACAATGCTTGAGTGAGAAGTTTCTTTAGCTTTTGTGTCTAAAAGATAAACTAATAACTGGCTAAAGGATGTCAGATGAGTATTGGCCGTCAGTTACAACCTTATCCGCCCTGCCAGCTGGACTATTTTTGCTTTTCATTCATTTGCTTCAAGGATGGTTCATCTCTGGTTCTATTACAATATGATAAATTTCTCTATGTATTTGGGGACTTATCTCTCCAACTCTTTGCAGGCAGTTTGATAGCTACTATCAGTTTTCAGCATGGTTTGTTGTTTCTTTGTTTCTTTGGGTTTACTGAGAGGCTGTAACAGGACTTCTTATTGTAAATGAGAATGCCAAAGACAGCGTAGCCCCTTCAGTTTCCTGTTTTCCTGCAGGTATCTTTGTGTATCTGATTGTCCAGCAACAAAAGCTTTAATGAAGGGCTCTGCAGTAACACATTTATCTTTCAACACTTTGTTCCAGAGACAGCCTAAAGGACTACCCTCTTGATTCTCAATGTGCCATGCAAAAGTGCAAGGCCTTTGTGTTTGCATCACAAAATTCCACAATCAAGTGTCTCTAACCAACTAGACATTTGCAAAGTATACCATCAGACACCCCCCTTCCTTGAAAGATGACTGAGTGACAAGAGGCCATTTTCCTCAGTCTGCCTGCCTCTTAGAAACAAGACAAAGGCTCATTGGGGAAAAAAAAAAAGGTGTCATTCTATGTTTTTCTCAGTTCTCTGGTGCCATCTGGAGGCTTCCTGTTAATTTACATCCAAGCTTTAGTTCTGCATAAATGACTAGGTGTGTGGCACAAGACCCTACATATAATTCATAAATTAAGAGTCTTAGCCATCAAAGTATCCCTATTTGCAGATGATATGACAGTATACATAAGTGATCCCAAAAATTCCACCAGAGAACTCCTACAGCTGATAAACTCCTTCAGCAAAGTGTCTGGATACAAAATCAATTCAAAAAAATCAGTAGCCCTTTTTTACACAAAAGATAAATGGGCTGAGAAAGAAATAAGGGAATCAACAGCCTTCATAATAGCCACAAATAATATAAAATACCTGGCAGTAACACTAACCAAGCAAGTGAAAGACCTGTATGACAAGAACTTCAGGTCTCTGAAGAAAGAAATTGAAGAAGATATCAGAAGATAGAAAGATCTCCCTTGCTCAGGATGGTAGAATCAACATAATAAAAACGGCCATCTTACCAAAAGCAATATACAGATTCAATGCAATTCCTATCAAAATACCAACACAATTGTTTACAGACCTGGAAAAAACAATTCTCAACTTCATATGGAATAATAAAACACCCAGAGTAGCTAAATCAATCATGTACAATAACAGAACATCTGGAGGTATCACCATCCCAGATTTCAAGCTCTACTACAGAGCAATAGTAATAAAAACAGCATGGTACTGGTGTAGAAACAGACCAGTGGATCAATGGAATCGAATCGAAGACCCAGAAATGAACCCACACACCTACGGTCACTTAATTTTTGACAAAGAAACCAAAACCATTCAATGGAAAAAGGAAATCATCTTCAATAAATCATGCTGGTCTAACTGGATGTCAACATGTAGAAGAATGCAAATAGATCCATACTTATCACCCTGTACAAAATTTAAGTCTAAGTGGATCAAAGACCTCAACATAAATCCAGACACACTAACATCAACAGAAGAGAAAGTGGGGGAAAGCCTGTAACTCATTGGCACCAGTAACAACTTCCTGAACCAATAGCTCAGTCACTAAAATAAATAATCAATAAATGGGACCTTATGAAACTAAAAAGCTTCTGTAAGGCAAAGGACACTGTCCTTAGAATAAAATGGCAGCCTACAGACTGGGAAAGGATCTTCACCAACCCAACATCCAACAGAGAGCTAATATCCAAAATATGTAAAGAACTCAAGAAAATAAACACCAAAAAATCAAATAATCCCATCAAAAAGGGGGCATGGAGCTAAACCCAGAATTCACAAAAGAGGAATCTCTAAAGGCCAAAAGGCACTTGAAGAAATGTTCACCATCTTTGGTCATCAGGGAAATGCAACTTAAAACAACTCTGAGATTCCATCTCACACCCATCAGAATGACTAAGATAAAAAACTCAAGTGAAGTGCCGGGCGTTGGTGGCGCACGCCTTTAATCCCAGCACTTGGGAGGCAGAGGTAGGCGGATCTCTGTGAGTTCGAGGCCAGCCTGGTCTACAAAGTGAGTCTAGGACAGCCAGAGCTGTTATACAGAGAAACCCTGTCTCGAAAAACCAAAAAAAAAAAAAAAA
>CAJQZJ010013817.1:8582762-8616078 GCA_907164525.1 Lophiomys imhausi | reverse complement strand
CCAGCACTTGGGAGGCAGAGGCAGGCGGATCTTTGCGAGTCAGAGGCAGGCGGATCTTTGCGAGTTCGAGGCCAGCCTGGTCTACAAAGCGAGTCCAGAACAGCCAGAGCTGTTAAACAGAGAAACCCTGTCTCGAAAAACCACAAAAAAAAAAAAAACTCAAGTGATACAACATGATGGTGAGGATGTGGAGAAAGAGGAACATTCCCCCATTGCTGGTGGGAGTGCAAACTTGTACAACCTCTTTGGAAATCAATCTATAGATATCTTAGAAAATTTGGAGTAGTTCTACCTCAAGACCCAACCATACCCCTCCTGGGCATATATCCAAAAGATTCTAAATGAAACCACAAGGACATTGCCACAACAATGTTCATAGAAGCTTTATTTGTAATAGCCAGAAACTGGAAAAAACCCAGATGTCCTTCAACTGAAGAATGGATTAAAAAAAAACATAAGGAAATCATGCAATTTGAAGCCAAATGGATGGATCTAGAAAAGCTCATCCTAAGTGAGCTGACTCAGTCCCAGAAAGATAAACATGGCATGTGCTCTCTTGTAAGTGGATATTAACTATACATCACAGGATAACCGTCCTACAACCCACAAACCCAAACAGATAGGAACATAGCATATCTATCCTAGGAAAAACTTCACTCAGCAGCGAGTCATGGAATCTGATGCAGGTTAGTGGAACACCTTACCCTAGATGGTGTGCCATATCAAGCCCCAGTACAAGAGGAAGCTCTTGGCCCTCACATGACTGAAGAACTGAGGGAGTATGATATGTGAGGGCCCATCTCATCTGAGGAGAAGGGGAGTACCAAGTAGAGGAATAATAAGGGAGGGAGGGAGGGAGGAAACTATGTTCTAGAAGTAACTTGAGAAAACAAAATAATATTTTTTAAAAAGGGTTAATAAGCTTAAAACATATAATAAAAATAAAATATAAAATTTTCTATTCTTCAACCACCTCAGAGAACTGAGAAGGATAAATATATCTGATTATATAGGAAGTGCAGGGCCTGCAGCTTCCAAAACTAAGAAATGACATACCAGTGGCTGCCTGGACAGTTCCCATTTTCTCTCTATACATTACAGCATCAATCTTCAGCCATTTGGCCCCGTTTCTCTGTCAGACATTGACTGTAGAGCAGGAATTATGAAGGACTTACCTACCCTGTCTTGGCAGAGCTAGGCTGTCGACTTATCTGCTTCCAAGTTTTGTCCTTTTTGGACAGAAGTCTGTCTACAGTTGAAGCAAGGGGTTTTTCTTGCCAAGAGAAAGGCTTACCACCAATTCAATCATCTCCCACTGGAGATTCTTCGATGCTCATCTTCATAATTTACCAAAGGTATACTTGCCTTACTGGCATGAAAGGAAAAATGGTCTTAATTTCAGATTAGAATTTTAGACTGCAGGTTGCCACATAGCTCACACACACTTGGATATCAGCTTAAAAGTTTTTTTGTAGATATAAAAGATATTTTTGTTGTTTGGCATTAAAAAGGCAGTTAAGAGATTTAAAATGCTGTAAATAAATTAAGGGTTACTACAGTTCAACCTGGTTTTCTAAACCTCTAAGAGTTGAAATAATTTGGAGCTAAGGTAAAATATTTGAGAAAGGTGGTGTTAGCCAATGCCTTTAACTCCAGCAGAGACAGGAGGATCACTATATAGTTAGTTGTCTTGTAAATTCTAGAGTTACGAGGAACAGGGTGGTGATGGTGCACACCCTTAATCCCATCACTTGAGAGGGATACACCCTTAATCCCAAAACACTGGAGACAGAAACCTGCAGATCTCTTGAGTTCAAGGCCAGCCTGACACAAAGCAAGTTCCACATAGAGAAAAATTTAGATCCAGGGGTGGTGGAGGTACACATCTTTAATCCCATCAGTTGGGAAGCACATGCCTATGATCCCAATACTTAGACTGCAGAGACAGGCACATAGGATTTGGAATGATTTAAGTCTAAAAGGTACTCACAAAAGGCATGCTGAAATTCAAAGTGAATTGTCCTTTGAGATCTCAAAATATATACACTTAAAGGTTTGTTTAATTTCAAAATATCAAAATAATTTCTTTTTTAATTTCAATTGAAAGATAATACTTTTTATATATTAAAAAAACAAATTTGCTCCAGGAAAAATATTTCCTTCCCCCCACCCAAAAAAAGTAGTGTCCTAGAGTTAGGATTAGGGCAGGGCTCTGTTCTTATCTTTCCAGGAGATTTAAAGCATCCATCCAAGGAATCCAGGGACAACTGGACAATGGAAACCTCAGAAGAAAACAGATCAGACACCAAAGAAGAAAAGTAGCCCAGAGGATCCAGCCTCACAGACTTCCTCAATAGCTGTTCCCTCAAAAATCTACAACCACGGTAACTCAAAATTGCTAAGATTGTTCAGCCCCACAGATTGTGATTGAGATGTAACTTGAAGAAACAAAAAAATAAAATAAAATAAAAGTTATAAAATGTTTTTTTAAAAAAGGAATTTTAGCCATGTCCATAGAAGTGAAATGATGCACAAAACTAAGGCAATGTATTAAATATTTGACCAAATATACATTTTAATGCAATATCAAATAGCATTGCTGGTCATCTGTGTGATAGGGAAGAGTGAACATGTGTTATCCACATTGGGAAGACTCAGTTTGCAACAGCTTCAGTTACATAGAGTACACTCATGCTTAAATTGGATTAGATCAAGTTCAAGGACAATGGAAAATAATTAAAGTCCTTACATTTAAGGATATGTGTTTTGCAAATACCTCAGTTTGTTTGGCTCAAGTGCCAGCACCATCGCTCATAATCAGGAAGCTATATAAGCCTTTGCTATTTTATCCATTTTCTTGTTTATGAAATGGGCTTCATAGTCAGTACCTTATAGTGTTACTACAATTTCCAGAAGATGTAACACGTGTAAAAGTGCTTAGCACAGTCTCTGGAGAGCGGCTTTCCACACACTGAGATGTAGGAGGTAGGACAAGATCTTGACAAATCTACAACAGCCTGTGAGTTAGAGGTTCTGCAGACTGGCTATGGGAGTAGGCACTACTGCAGTCAAGAGAATGAGCCCCTTGGAGTTGGTCCCTCCTAGAAGGCTTAGGGGTTTACTTGACCACACTGGCCACCCATGGATTGTCATCAGAACATGAAGTCAGGCTTGAATGTTCCACATTCCTCTCCACCCCAGGCAATTATGCTAAAGCAATTCTAGATCAGCCCAGTGGTCTTCAATGAAGCATGCTGAACAAAATCGAATCCTTTTGAGGAACATTCATGGGTGAGTAAGACTTTCTCCCTGTGGAAAAATACATGACAGAAACAGTTTAGAAAAGTAAGGAAAATAACTCATGGGTTTGACTCTGTTGACTCTGGGCCATGATGAGGGCAGAGAATCATGTGTGCAAGAACATGTGTACCAGTTACTTCCAGGAGATGAGTAGATGGAGGGAATGCAGGAAGGGCCAGGGCAAGATCCAGTTCACCAATGATCTACTTCCTCAACAAAGCCCCACTTTCTACTACCCTGGCTAAGGTTGTCATATTACAAATCCATCAAGGGAATCATTCATTGGCTCTGAGACCACAGGATCCAACCTCTCTCCAAAAGCCTATCAACTAGCATCCAATATGTGAGCCCCCAATACATGAGCCTGCGGGGCTATTTCATAACCAAAACATGCGTTATTCACTTGCTTTCTAACTTAGTTGGGAACGTCAAGCAAGCATAATTATAATTTGTGTCTATTGTGAAGAATGCCATCGTAGATATGAGTAAAAGTTTACCATTTAGGTTAAAACAATGGGTTTGTATAAGAGAATATAAAACACCAGAAGTGGAGAAACAGAAAAGAGAGCCACAGTCTCCAGTAAGATGACCATTAAAGAGCAATGGGACAAGGTATATCCATAGAATATGTTAGAATGGACATTTCTCACTTTTCTTAAATACATATTAACACAAATTAACTTCTGAAATAAGAAAAAGTTCATCTTACATTAATTATTACTGTTCTCATGGACTCGGTACATGGTGATTTTGCATCATAATATAGTGAGTGTGGAGTTTCCCTATGTGAAGGCTTTTAATTTTAATACTCATTGAGTCCATATATAGAAGTGACATGGGAAGTACTTAGCACATGGACATTGTATAATTTCATTAGAGGCCAGTGAATCTAGAAATAATTTATTCACAGCTGTGCATGATCCATAGACTAAGTTTTAAAATGCATTCAGTATGACATTCTCTTTGATAAGGTAAGTGAAGGATTTAATTGGGGAAAATAAACTGTCAATGACCATATTGCTTTCTGGGTAACTGACTCTTGGCACATCAGTTATCATGTACTTGACACTGAAAGGCTGATCATCAGGTAAATAAATCATACTCATTAAGATGGTGAACATCTTCTGAAATGCATTTCTGGGTGGCTGTAACTGAATTTGTGGAGCCGTCTGAACTGCATAAGGCACCCATGAAATGGTTTCCTGTTTTCTCTTGTCTTTTACTCTCAAACTTGATTGCTTGCATCTTGCCTTCCCAGCATTTAGCAGACACTATGAACAACTCCCCACAGCTTTTCAGCCACTTTCGAGAATTAAACTCATATTTTAAAACCCACTCCAGTCTGGTTTGCTTCAAATTTCAATCATTCACCCAATTGCTTCCAAAAGCCAGGCAGACATCAGACCAGAAACATAAGCATGGTCATTCTGACCCTCAGCATCACTTCCTGCTTCCACCTTTGGGCAGAGGAGAGCCGGTTAAAAAAAGAAGGCCAATAAAGTGTTTTTATTTAACTGTTCTTATTATAGCCTCTGTGGCAAATGTGCTTTATGTAGGATGTTGGCCTGTGTGTGTAATTCTTCAGGAGGCTTTTCAGGGGACATTTTCTTTCCTTAGTAAACTGTCATGGTTTGGAGAGGGAGTGTCCCCTGAAAGGCTGTTGTGCTGAAGGCTTGCTCCTCTGCTGGTAGGTAGTTTGAGAAATGGGAGGACCATGACCGTCTTGATGCAATCAGTAGACTCATCTTGGCCAGTTTCTTAACATGATGACATCACTGGGAGGCGGGGTCTAACTGTAGGAAGTAGGTCGCTGGGGTAGTGACCCAGGAAGATACATTTTTATATATTGTCTCCACTCCCTTCAGGCCTCACTCTTCACTTCCTAGCTGCCATGAGGTGAGCTGTTTGGCTTGGCTAGTGCTCCAGGTGCTGGTTTCCCACCTCACCTGACTCATGAGCCCAGATGCAACAAAGTCAAATGTACTCAGGCAGGAACCCATACAACTACGAACCAACAAAAAACTTGCGTCTTTTTGAAATGTTCCCCCTCAGATATTTATGCAGAGTTGAAACACTGACACTGACAGCCAGTCCAGCCTTACCCCTTAGTAAGGTCCTCCCAAGCTCCTGACTACAGAGAGATGGCCTTGTCTGTGTGTTCTCTGACCAGCCTCCAGCTGCTCCTATCTGGCCTGCAGGGATCTTAGTTTGTTTTGTTTTTTAAAAGGTATCCCTTCTTGAAAAGCAGCAAGTAATCTTCCCTACCTACCACACATTACTCCAAATTGCAGGGAGCATATTCTGCTGCCACCCGCGTCTTTTCTGTTATCTATTTCTTCTCACTTTCTTGCTTCAGTATATACATGGGGCAGATAGAAGTTGCTGTACATCCCTGCAGATGTGCAACAGGACCTGAGAGACTCATGTAAAAGACATTATGCTCCAAAGACATTACTGACTATCAACACCTCTGCCAGTGGCTTGTAGATTGCTTCTCATGTTGTCTGGAAACTAATGGAGACAAAGTTCCATGAACTGCTGGCATGGATCTCAGTGGAAGAGCTCTTGCCTAGTATATGCAAGGCTTTAGGTTCCTTCCCAGTCCAGAAAAGGATAGAGACACAGAGACAGAAACAGAGGATGTCTTCAATCTCAACTACAAAGGCTCTATCTTACTTGCTTTTCTTGTTGCTGTGATAAAATGCTTTGACAACAGAGACTTAAATGAGAACGGGTTTATTCTGGCTCAAGGTTTGAAGCAGAGTCCATTGTGGCAGGGAAGTCAAGGCAACAGGAACTTGAAGCATCTGGTCACATCACATCCTCAGAAGAAGGAAGAGAACAATGGATAGTAATGCTCCTTTTTTGTATGGTCCAGAATCCCACCAGTGAATGGCGCCATCCACACTTGGTACATCACCCCACCTTGATCAGCCTAATCAAGATAACCTCAACTGGCATACCCAGAAGCCCATCTCCCAGGTGACATCAAGTTGACAGTTGAGTTAACCGCCATGAACTCCCTTCACTTTCTTCCTTTTGTTCTTAAATATACTAAGGCAAAGAGGAAGCTGGTGTATTTCTGGTAAGTGCATCCATCTCTCAACAGCTCTTGGGCAGTTCTTTTTGGAATGTGACAGCTCTGGGCACTTCCTGTTTTCAACTCAAGAGCCTCACCCTAAAATTATCAGAAGACAGAAAGAGTCTTAAGAACATGTTGTCATGTTAAAATCTTTTCTGAGACTCTTCCATTGTTTCTGAAACCTTTTCCCTTAGCAGCCAGCACAGCTCCACAGGAGGAAGTAAAATTGTACCCTTGCTGCAAATTTCTTGGTGAAATTTGCTAAAAATATGTAATCTCTGTAGGCATGATTTGATCAGACTTAATTTTCTTTCTACAAATTTTGTAAACACTAAAGGAAGGGTAGGTATTCCTTTTTTTTAATGACATACAGCTTTTTAGGAAGAAAGACAGTGAATGGACTGGTATCCAGGTACACTTTGCAGCTGAGTAGAATTGGTTATTTTCTTGACACATCTGAGTTTTTAGTTTACAAGAGTTTACAAACTGGATAGCCATGGCAGCACATGCCTGTAATCCTCCCAGGAAGGTGAGACAAAAGAATTGTCAATTCAGGAATAGTCTGGGTTACTGTGATCCACTGTCTCAAAAAAAAATAAAAAAGATTTACAGAGTGCCCTGCTTTGATAAATATAAATGGGAATCATGAAGAATAATTAAGTTCCTATGTCCAACTGATGGTATTGTCACAGCACAAAGCAACAGCTAAAACAAAATACATGATCGTGTTGAAGGGGATTTTCTAAGAAGTTTAAAACACTACGCTCAGGAAAATATAAAAGAGAGTGTTGGTGTACCTTTAAACTATTTATTAGTAATTCTAAACACCGTCCAACCAATCAACCCGAGGCACATTAGAAGGATACTTGTCAGGTGCAGCTCCTTGGGGCAATTAATCAGCAGTCCATCCAAGTTAGCACACATAGGGGACACAGCAATCACCAGCAGCCCAATGGTCACCAGGCCCTGGCATCTAGATGGCTACCGCCTCACCCCAGTTTGGGGCTGAGGCCTCCTCTGGCAAGTCCACCAGCTGTGCTGATGCTCCCAAACCTACAACAGGGCAGGTGCCACACTCCACTGATGGCCCAGCACTGTCTGCCAGGCTGCGGGCGTCAGGGCAGTGGCTGCACCACGTGGCCTAGGAGCTGGCCGTTGCCGAACACTCACTTGAGGCCACCATCTCTTCCGTCCATTTGTCAAAACTTCACAGGGCATGTGCTGCCCTCTGCACCACGGCTTGGGTTGTGGACTCTTGCTGTGCTCCGGGAGGCCTCTGCGCTGTGACTTTCATGACTCCAAACAAGCCTTCACCTGGGCTCTGCTCAACATAGGCCGTAAGTCTCCGCAGCAGCAAGTTTTGTCTATTGTCTTTCGAAGTGAAGCCGTAATAAGCAGTGATGCGAAGCAGTGCCAAGCAAAAAGCCCTCTTGAGTGTCCGGGCCTTCCTTCTTACACGCTCTCTAATTATCCGGGCCTTCCTTCTTACACGCTCTCTAATTATCCGGGCCTTCCTTCTTACACGCTCTCTAATTATGCACCAGGATGTTTTCTCATTGGCCAACCTTATGCCCTCCTCAAGAGGTTCACCTGTTGACCGGGACCACGATTGCTCCCAGGTGTTCCCCACAGGTGCCAGTCATCAGGCTGATTTGCACACTCTTTTTTTTTGTTTTGGTAGTTTAAGCACTCCCACAACTCTTACACATTCATTCAACACAACTGTGTTTCCAAAGAAATCCAAACCTCCACCACAGAGAGCGTGTGTCCACGAGCCATCTGACTATGAAAAAGGAAACCAGCAGCATCCACAGAAAAATGTGAACAAAGACTAGAGGTACAGATAGTCTATCACATATTACGAAACAAATACCAAAATTAATTTCTCGCATTAGAAATCAGACTAGTTTGTGTTTTGCACAGACAAAAGCCTATAAGTTAATGTGTAATATCTGATTCTTGGTCTTTGATCAAGCAAATTAAAGTCCATTTCTAGAAAATCTAATAGTCCTTGGGTGGGCCCATTACACATTGCTCAGGCTAGAACAATGAAAGAATAAGCAATTCCCTTTTGTTTCATTTCTACAGTTTGACTAAGTTTTAAGGGGCAATGTTCAATTTAATACAATGCATGCTAATGTCTTCATGTGGTGCCCACTAGTATAATTTCTCTACAAATGCAATGACTACTTATTTTCCCAGACCAATATTTATTCTTGCTTCTGTGTAGGCTCATAAATAATGTATAAGGGATATAACTTAAAAAGTACCTTACTTATTTTAGTTTCCTCCACTTTCTTCTTTTTTTTTATTTTATTTTATGTTTATTGGTGTTTCGTCAGGTCCCCTGGAAGTGGAGTTACAGACAGGTATGAACTGCCATATGGGTGCTAGGAATTGAATCCAAGTCCTCTAAAGAGCAGCCAGTGCTCTTAACCACTGAGCCATCTCTCTAGCTCCCACTTTCTTTTTTGTGTCTGTGGTATATACATATATGTCTGTGTTCATGTGCATATGTACATGTGTAGGTGTACATATACACCTATGCATGTTCATGTAGAAGCCAGAGTTCTATATTAGGCATCTTCCTCAGTTGATCTCTCTTTTGAAAAAAATTAGCATATTTTAGTTGAAATAAAACTATATCACTTTCCCTTCTCTCTTTTCTCCCTTTAGCCTCTCCTAGGTACCCTCCCTCCAACTGCTCTCATGCCCCACCACCCTCAAGTTGATAGCCTCTTTTTCTTTTATTCTTGTTGTTTCATACATACGTATATGTATGCATGTATACATAAATATATAAATACAAGTTGATGAGTCCATTTTTGTTGTCTGGTTGTGTGTGTGATTTCAGAAGTGCCCACTCTGCATTTGACAACAAACAAGAAACTCATTCCTGGGAGAGGCTAATTCTCTTTCTCCCTGCAGTCATAAGTTGTCTGCAGTTTTCTGTCTAGGGGTGGGACACTGAGAAAATTTCCCACTTCCACATTAACATGTCTATTGATATTGTCATTGTTCTATCTTATTTATGCAGTCATTTCTTGGGTGGGCCCTGACTGCTAAAGACAATACATATTTAGGGCACCAGGATTCAGATGATTCCAGCAGGCTAATTCTGACCTAACAGCTCCCTTCCTGTAGTCCAGTTCAATGGTCTGGCTACCATGCAGAAATACCATGGAGGCTACCAAGGCAGTGAAGCAATCAAGCGCCCCACTCATCTGCTACATCTATGAACCATGGCAACAGCCATCTTGAGAAGATATACATAAAGGTACCCCAAGTGGCACTCACATTGATGCTAATCAGCCACTGTCTAATTGGACTTAAGCCTGGTACTGGAAAATTAGCCAACTTCCCATAAGGTCATGGACCTTAGAAAAGAATCTCTTACAAATACTTTGCTAGACCAGCATAATTTCTTACCGCACTCTAAATATTATCCTTATACCTCCAGATAATGTAACTATACCCTTCAGAAGGTCCTCTTTATAGCAAATGGAGACCATCACAGAAAACTACAACTAAACACAATGCAGAGATCAAGGGATGGTGGATATTCCAGCCTCAACAGATACATCTACATCACAGTTCCTGCACCTCTAAATCATGGCTCATGGAGGAAGAGAAGGCAGAAAGATTGTAAGAGCCAGAATACCAGAAGGTATACATTGAAGCAGTGTCTTCCTTTATTTTTTTCTTTTTATTTATTCTTCTCTCACACAATACATCCCAACCATAGCATCCCCTCCTCCATCTCTTCCCAGCTTTGCACTTCCTCTCCTCTATCACAGATCTACTGCTCCTCCATTTCCCTTCAGAAAAGGACAGACCTCCCAAAGATATCAACCAAACACCACATTACAAGATCTATTAAGACTAGATACAAAACCTCATATTAAGGCTGGATGAGGCAGCCCAGTAGGAGGAAAAGGGTCCCAAGTGCAGGCAAAAGAGTCATATATATCCACTGTTAGGAGTCCAACAAAAACCCAAAGCTAAAAAAACCACAACATATTTGCAGAGAACGTAGTGGAGACCCATACAGGCTCCATGATTGCTGCTTCAGTCTTTGTGAACACCTATGAGCCCCCACTTAGTTGATTCTGTAAATTGTGTATTTCTGGTGTCCTTGACCCCCTCTGGCTCCTACAATCCTTTCTCCCCTGTTGCATGGGGTTCTCTAAGCTCTGTCTAATGTTTGGCTATGGGTCTCTGCATCTACTTTAATCAGCTATTGGGCTAGAAACTGATCCTAGGTCTCTGGGCCATCCAGCTTCTGGTTCCTGGCCATCCAGGCAGTGTTGAGCATGGACTTCCTCTTATGGCTTGGGCCTCAAGTTAGACCACTTGATTGGCCATTCCTACAAGCTCTGAGCCACCATTGTCCCAGCACATCTTGCAGGTAGGATAAATTGTAGGTAGAAGATTTTTTGGCTGAGTTGGTGTCCTACTTCCACCACTGGAAGCCTTGCCTGGTTAGAGAAGATGGCTGATTCAAACTCCATATACTCATTACTAGGAGTACTTGCTAGGGTCACCCTCATAGGTTCCAGGAAGTTTTCACTGCACTATGTTTCAACGTCATTCCTCAAATGCCTCCTAATTCCAGTCATCTCTCCCTATACTCTCTCCCTCCATCCCTCCCTCCCCTACTTGATCTCTTTTGTTCTCATGCCCACCCACTGCCAATCCACCCAAAAATATATATTCTATTTCCACTTCCCAGGAAGATCCATGCATCTTTTCCCCTAAAGCTCTCATTCTTACTTAGTCTCTCTGGATCTGTGGAATGTAGCATGGTTATCAATGGATAACATTATAACAGCTAATACGCACTGATAAGCAAGTACATATCATGCTTGTCTTTCTGGATCTGGGTTGCCTCACTAAGGATGTTTTTGTTTTTCTAGTTCCATTTTTTTGCTTGCAATGTTCATGATGTGTTTGTTTGTTTGCTTGCTTGCTTGCTTGTGACAAAGTTTCTCCATGTAACAGAGCCCTGGCTGTCCTGGACTCACTTTGTAGACCAGGCTGGCCTCGAACTCACAGAGATCTTCCTGCCTCTGCCTCCCAAGGCTGAGATTAAAGATATGTGCCACCATGCCAGGTTATTAAAGTATACTGGCCAAAGTATACTGGTTTTGGCCAGTATACTTTAATAATAATAATAGGTCATACTTACCTAATAATAATAATTGATGTTTTCTTAATTTTTACCCACTGTCCTACTTCTTATCCACAATCCTATTCTATAGTTACTTGTTCTGCATCTTTAGAGCCCTAAGTATGAGACTCTCACTTTCCTGTCTCTTTAGGACATGAAAAACTTTCCTGTTTCTCCTGTGTGAGACTCTTAGACTTTCCTCAGTTTTAATAACCTCAATACTTAATCAGGATCAGTCAACCACTTTTTAGAATATTTATCAACTGGAACTTGTGTAACACTTTTCTCAAAGCTGTGGAGTTTGGAGAGTTAACTGGCATTCTTGTGGCATTTTTTCACATCACAGAAATGTGACTGATGGTGACTGTTATTTCTTTGACTGACCACTGCCTGAGATAGAGGTTCCCAGCCTTTTTCCACTGCAAGTTTCCATTTTCTCTCCCCTGTCCCTCCTGTATTTGTGGCAAGGAAGCCATTATGTCCAGCTACACATAAGTGGAGAAATTTCCTCACTTTCCCTGACTGAAAAATGTCTGTGTAGACAGGATTCTCCAAAGAACAGAACCACCTGAACCATGTACTTATGTTTGCAGAAAGATCTAACACAAAGAACTGGCTTCTGTGACTCTGGAGGCTGAGTGGGCTAGTAGGCTTATGTGTCAAAGACACCATATGAAGTCAACTCTCCTGGATAGTCCTCTCTTGCTTAGGAAGGTCAAGCTCTTTCTTCTACTCTGGCTTCATCCGACCAGGAGGATTCCATTCATATCTTAGAGGAAAATCTAGTTTACTCAAAATCTACATATTTAAATGTTAACTTTATCCAGAAACACCTTCCAAAGTGACCACAACATTAAGCATCAGAGTAGGTGCACCTGTGATGATTTAGTGCTCTTTGTGTTGGGGCTTGGGTTCTCCCTTCCATTTATTCACTTACATCATCATTCATTTATAGTAGCACAGACCTGTGAAAATTGACTTCACCCTTTGGGTTATGCAATGCTACTGTATTTTGTGTCTTTCTTTGGTTTTTCTGTTGCTTCCCATGTCCCTTGGCATACTCATTCAATTCAAGCTTTTCACTCTTATTTCTGGTGCAACGAGGTGCTCTAGGATCATGTTTTGTTATGCCTATTAATTATACAAAACAAAGGTCTCTGTTTAACATTTTCATACGTGACTAATGTATTTTGATCACATTTGCTCCTTTTGTCCTTTCTTGATCCCATCTTGTCTCAATCTTGTCCCTTCCTCTTCCCTAGTAGTCATCCTTCTGCTTTCCTGTCCATTTATTTTAATGTAAATTATGCGTATGATAGGATAAATGTGATGTTTTGTCTGAGTCTTGCTTGTTTTGTTTAACATGATGATCTCCAGTTGTATCTATCTTCCTAAAATGACATAATTTCAATTTTTTGGCACATGAACAAAATTCCATTGCATCTATGCTGCCTTGCTTTCTCCGTTCATCTGCTGATTAACGTCTAGGCTGGCTCTGTATCTTGCCTATCATGAATAATGCAGCAATAAAATGGAATGGATGTGTGTGATATGCTGACTGAGAATCATCTGGGTATATATGTCCAGCAGCTGACCAGTTGGGTCACATGATAGTTCTGTTGTTAGTTTTTGTTTGTTTGCTTGTTTACTTGTTTGCTTTTTAAGAATCTTCATATTGATTTCCATAGTGGCTGCCTCAGTTTACACTCCCATCAGCACTGAATAGGTTTCTTCTTTCCTCGAATCCTCACTAGCATTGTTGTCATTTGTTTTCTTTATGACAGTCATTCTGACTGGGCTTGATAGAATTTCTGTGTGATTTTAATATGCATTTCCCAGATGGCTAGAGATGTTGAACATTTTTTTTTAAATATTTGTTGGCTGCTTATATTTTTCATTTTTGAGAGCAATCTATTCAATTCACTTGTCCACTTTTTGATTGGATTATTTGATGGTGTTTAATCTGTTGAGTTCTTTATATAAGCAGAGGATATTTCTGACTCTTTTTTCTGCTTTTGGGATGCTTTTCTTTCTACCGGGTTGCTTTGTCCAGCCTTAATATGAGGGTTTGTACCTAGTCTTATTGCAACCTGATGTGACATGTTTGTTGATATTCCTGGGAGGTCTGCCCTGTGCTGAGTGGAAAGGCAGGAGGAGGGATCTGGGAGAGAAGGGAGGTATGGGGGCCAGGGACTGGGAGGAGGTGGGAGAGGGGAAACTGCAGTCAGGATGTATCATATGAGAGAAATATAGATTTTTTTAAATCCTATTTCTAGGAGACTCTCTTGGCTTTAAAAAGTCAATGGCATTAAATACACAATATTATGTGGGGAGTGCGAGTCAAAACAATGTCTTCCTGGGACAAAACATATTATTCACCACTTACATCCTGAGGCAATTTGAGGACTGCACAGTGCAGTCAGTTGAACACAGTTGACTCTCAGGCTGTAGTGTAGTTAAGCATCCTTTTCCAGGCATGTGTGTAAATGTTATGCCTGACAATGTGGCTATTGGTGGTATGGCCCAAAGAGCTCAATCCTAAAAACACAACAAAATGATTCTAATACACATGGTCACTGCTCTCACCTTGAGAAATATAACTTGACATTCTTTTATTTATTTTACTTCTTACAATAAATTGTTAAAATTTAGTCATTTTATTTATATGAGTGTTTTTCCTGCATGTATGTGTGTGCACATACATGTGTGTGCATGTATGCCTGTGATGCACAGAAGTCAGAAGAGTACATTGGATACCCTGGAACTGGAGGGGATCTAATTATAAATGGCTGTGAACCACCATGTGGGTTCTGGGACTCAAACCCAGGTCCTCCACAGGAGCTACAGTTTGCTCTCAACTGCCAAGCCACCTCTCCAACCCCAACCCTGAGGTCCTTTCAAAGACCTCTTTTAATCTTTACGTCAGGGATTTCAGTCCTGACTTTCCTGGAACTGGAACAACTTTTTCTGATGCATTATGAAAGTAGGTCATAGGGTTTCTAGCAGGTGCTTCCTCTGCTGGTGAGGCGCTAAAGCATCCTTGTCCAGATGTGAGCACCCTACCCCAGGCCACTCACTAATGTGCCTGGAAAGAAAAGAGTTGACACACAGAAATGGCAGTCCTCTCCCTGCACCATGTGAGAGCACGAGGGACAACAAAGCGAAACCTGAGAATGAGAAGCAGGAGAAACAGTTTGTTTCTGAGATACCATCAAAGACAGAGGCACCCCCCCCCCTTGGATAACCCACCACCAAGTTCAAAGAGCAGGAAACAAACCCCAGCAGATGGCCAGCTAGCTGTTGTTGTGAGGACTGGTTCCCTGCAGAGGGGGTCTGGCCTCCAACCCTGGAAGTCACAGCCACTTCTGAATAACATGTTCAGAGAGAGTGTGCTCATTCTCATCTGTACTGAATAGAAGCCATTTCACATCTATTATTAGTGCCAGGAAATGACCCACAAAGAGCATGCCACAAATAATTACAGGAACTCTCTAACAGGAGGGATCCTTCAAAAAATTCAACATTGTGAAGAGTTTGTTATTTGTCACATGTGAAGCCTGACAATTAAGATGAGTTCCCATCCAGACCACATCTACAATGGACAGAAAGGATCAAGGGTAACCACAGTGATGATCTTTAGATAACCTTGTGGAAAAGTTCTTCTTGAAGCCAGTATGCTTCTTGAACAATAAAAAAAAGTAATAATAAAAAGAAAACACAAGATATTCTGAACAATAATCTCATTGCCCTGAAATTGCACTTCTTTTGTTAGTTCTGTCTTTTAAATCATATTTTTTTACTTTAATTTAAAAAAGAAGAAAAAACCTCCCAAATAATATAATATGTGTGTGTGTACTTATTTATATGTGTACATGTGTGGAGGCCAGAGAATAATCTCTGATGTTTCATCCACTGTCTTCCTTATCTTCAAGATGGGGACTCTCACTTCCCTGCCACTCACCAAGTAGACTAGGTTGCCAGCTCAAAGGTCTGCTTATCTCTACCTCCAATCCTGGGGTTACAAGAGCATGCCACAACCATGTCTGGCTTTTTAGACATCAGTTCTGGGAATCCAACTCAAACCTTCACACTCTGATGGAAAAGACATCACTGACAAGGCCATCTTCCCAGCCCAACACATACGTAATTTAAACAATCAAAAATCAAATAGAGGCTTACAAACAAACAGAAGGGTACAATCCTTGGACCTTTTTACTGTCCCTTGAGATAGCTGACACAAATATAAATTCTTTTTTCACAGGGGTGATGGTGGTGGTAGGGGTATCTTGGGCTGGTCAGAACTGGTTTGAGTGTCCATTCCCAAGTGGAGCGCTCAGCACTGGAGAATGGAAGTAACAGTGGGCTTATGCCAATCCAGAAGCCCACTCTGAGCACTGTAAAGACTGCTTCACTGACAGGTCACGCTGCAATCCAGTGGCCAAGAAAAATGGACTGTAAGGGGCCACTGTGCTTACAGTTACAGTTCCGCAACCCATTTTCTCTTTTTCCCCATGGTAGGCTGAGCAATGGTCCACAAAACACCTGAGTCTTGCCCTAGAAGCTGTGGAAACTTTCTTCTAGGGCAAATGTAGCTTTTTTTAAAAAATGTAATTAAATGGAGTATCCTGTGATGGGGAAATAGTCCTTGGTGATCTGAGTGGATTTAACATGGGAAGAAGGTAGACTAAGGAAGACAAATGGGCACCTAAGCAAGTTGTTACTTTGCTGGCTTTGGAGAGAGGAAAGGGGAGTACAAGCCAGGGTTTGTGGAGTGGCAGAGACATGGCTGTCTTTCAGCTTTAGAAACTGGAAAGATGAAGGAAGTGCATTTCTAGAGTGAAAGAATGAATACATGAATAAATAGCTTTACACAGTAGCTGTGAAAATGGGAATCCATGTCCAGCTGCTGTGGACGAAACCCATCTCCCTTTTTATAGTATTTAAACTATAAATATGTTCTGTTTCTCACAGATGTCCTTGACCTTTCCCTGGACTTCCTTCTTAGGATACTGTCCTAAGAGTGACTGCAGATCTGAATGTAGCCACAAGATGGAGACTTTGTCCTGGTTAGCACTGGGAACATCCCAGCTCCAAGAATTTCTGTGCCTACTAAACCTTCTCAGTTAACCTCTAGTCCAGCCTCTGACTCTGACTGGACCACCAAGGATGAGAACCTGGGAGCCACAGGGTAGGTTTTCAAAGGAGGTCTGATCTAACACGGAGTTTGCTAATTCTCACTCTGGTGTTCAGGAAGCATCATTCTTCCCTCTGCTATCTTCTCTGGGCACAAGTGCTTACTGCTCTTGTATGCTGAAGATCACATTTCTTCATGTTAAAAAAAAATGTGTCATTGTTGTTGTTTTCTGCTTTTGGTTTCCTTCCACTATTATACATAAAATAGAAGGCGAAAGATTATTGATCAGTGTGTTGTTATCTTCATGAGACAAAGAGAGAACTTGTTCCAGACAAACCAATGTCTCCCTAGAGCTTCCACTGACTGCTGAGCTGGACTCTCAGGTTTCTGAAGGAATCAGACATGGGCATGCGGCTCTGAGTTACGGGAAATAGACAGACAACCAAATGAGATAATTGGCATAAATGGGACACACTCTTCCTTCTATCACTAGAGAAGAGTGTGGGCGACATTGACAACTGGAGACTGAGATGATCCTTGGGCAAAAGATAACGTGAAATAGACCGTGAATGACACATAAAATTTTATAAACCAGGAAGAGGGCAAATGTCTCTATAAGCAGACAGATGGCTTGAGCAAATTATGCAGTCAGGAAAGGAAGCAGAAATTGAGAGAGCGGAAGGTATGTTAGGTCATTACACAGTGGTAGCAGATGACTCCAACTGATGAGAGGCGTACAGAACAGTCTTATTCCTCACTCGGTACCTATCAATGTCAGCAGAGCTCTGTTCAGTACAGTCACTCAGGGACCCAGGCTGAGCCAGCACCATCATCCTGCATCCTAATCACCTGGTTCACCATCCTAGTTGCCACCATAGTGTTAGTAAAATTGAAATATTATTCCCTGAGTGTCCCAGTCCTTCTGCCCAAAGGGGTAGCTGTCAACTCTATTCATATTTTTTAACCATAAAAGGTTTTAACTAACTACAAGCATCTGGACTTTTTGGAGCATGTTATTTTCTCTGCCACAGGAGAATTCCAAAATCGACCTATTTGAGTCATAATATAAAAAGATATTCAAGCTTTAATGAAGGACAATTGACTAGCTTCAATTCTGAAAAAATCAGAACTCCATTTTAAATACAGAGAATATGCATATTTACCAATAAGCTAGTTTTTGCCAAAACTCAAACATGAAAATCAGAGTTTTTATGGTCCTGTGTGTGAAGTTTGCTGGTAAGGATGGCATCCAGGAACCTCACACAGCTTCAGGTATTACTTTGTCAGCCAGATCTGGATTCCCAAATGTCAGTGTAAGCAAGGGAACCAAATTCCCCAGATTCCAGGTTATAGCCTAAGAGGATGGGGCCACCTATCTTTTTTTCTTTTTAAGATTTTATTTACTTATTATGTATACAGTGTTCTGCCTGCACATATGCCTGCAGGCCAGAAGAGGGCACCAGATCCCATTATAGATGGTTGTGAGCCACCATGTGGTTGCTGGGAATTGAACTTAGGACCTCTGGAAGAACAGACAATGCTCTTAACCTCTGAGCCATCTCTCAAGCCCCGGGGCCACCTATCTTTAGGAAGCTTCAAGTATTGTGTTTGTTTGTTTTTTCCCGAACCTTCCCAAAATGTTGTTTGCGGTGGTTAGAATAAGAATGCCCTCCCACAGGCTCATATGTTTGAATACTTGGTCTCTAGTTGGTGGCTGTTTGGGGAGAACTAGAAGACATGGCCTTGTTGGAGGATGCATCTCACTGGTGGGGTGGACTTTGAGGTTTCAAAAGACAATTTTGAATTAGCACTCTCTCTGTCTCATGCTTCTGTACCAAGATGTAAGGTCAGCTGTCCCTGCCACCATGCCTTCCTTCTGCCATCATGGACTCCTGACCCTCTGAAACTGCAAGCACAATCTGATGCTTTCTTCTGTAGTTGTGATGCTGTTTTATCACAGCAACAGAAACCCGAGCTAAGACACCATCCTCAGAAAAGCACACAGGACCACAGCACTGTAAGAGTCACCTTAATTCAATGCACAATGTGAAGTTTACAGAAAAGCTGACTGAAATGCATAGTTCGAATGCTATGATACCATATAAACTGAAGACCAACCACTGCAGGGTATGGTTAAGCAGGAGATTTTCTTTTAATTTATTATTTATTTCTTCAAGTTACATCTCAATCACAATCTCCTCCCTACTCCCCACTCCAGTCCCACCTTCCCACCCTTTTTTCCCTCAACCCCCCATCCCCTTCCTTTTTTTTTAAGTTTAAGGTATATTTCCCCCCAACAGCTCCCCATTTCAGTCCAACAATTGGCTCTTTCTCTTATAACAATAAATACAATGCAAAACAACAGAAATAATTAGACCACAATTATGAGAGTTATAGGGCTTAGCATACATTCCCAATGTCCAGTCCATACGTATTTGGCACCTGACTTTAACATTCTACTATCTAACCATCTCCATGAGTTTAAAGTTCCATATCCAACTCAGCTTCAATCCTAACTTGCATCACAAATTTAAAAACATCTTCTTAGATCCAGGACACCCTCTTAATTCCTAAACAAGTCAAAATTTAACTATGAGATTCTAGCTATCTAGGCTTCAACCACCTCAGAGACCTGAGAAGAATAAATATATCTGATTATACAGGAACTGCCGGCCAGCAGCTTCCAAAACTAAGAAATGACATACCAGTGGCTGCCTGGACAGTTCCCAATTTCTCTCCATACATTACAGCATCGATCTTCAATCATTTGGCCCCGTTTCTCTGACAGACATTGATTGTACAGCAGGAATTATGAAGGACTTGCCTACCCTGTCTTGGCAGAGCTAGGCTGTCGACTTACAAGCAGGAGATTTTTATTGTACATATGAGAAAGAGCACAGCCAGAGGCATCTGGAAGAGTCCAGAGAAGAGAAAGAAAGCAGTAGACTAAACATGGCCAGCAGACTGGTCTTGGTCAAGAGAAGAGAGCAAAAGGGGAAGGGAGAGTGAGAGATGAAAACAAAGAGAGAACCAAGAGTGAGGATCAAGGTAGGGCATGAAAGAGGACTTAGAAAGGAAGACAAAATAAAAAGAGAATATAACTGACATAGTGGGGTTATGAGGAGAATGAGAATCTGGGAGGAGAAAGTTTCTGAGCCAGAAAAATTTAGGGTAAAGGGTGGTGTGAGAAGAGCCAGGATGTCAGCATGACCTCTGAAATGTGTACTAGGTACCTGTGATACAGAGGAAGCCTGGAACTTTGGTATTCTAATAAGCACCACAGATAGCCATTTGTCCCTCCTGCCAATGATAAGGGAACCGGCTCTTCAGTAGTTCCTGAGGAATGCTGGCTTTTGTCTAACCACCAGCATTTGGACCTAATAGACACTAAAGCAGTAAATCTGACTGATTCCATGGGACAACTGGGTCTGCTCCTTACAGTTGGAGGATTTATGACTTGCTTCCTGTGGCTCTCCACATCACAGAGAAGCAAAATACAACTATGAACTTTACCCCGCGGAAACAAAAACAGGAACTACAGGGTATATGGTTATGTTCTAGTAAAGCAAGGCACATTTGTTTATAAATTCTATTTTTAAACAGCCTTTAAACACACTCTAGTTGAACTAGAAGTTGTTCTGATGTCTTTCTGATGTCCCATATCATTTTTAAAAACCATTGCTCCTAGAATCACAACATTAGGGAAATACTGGTCTCTGCATATCCAGACTACATTGAGCCAAAGAACCTCAAGTTGTCAGTGTTGCCACAGGTATAGTTCAACTGTGTCATGTGTTCTATTTTTTTTAGATCATGCTGTGTTGATGGGGAGGACTCAGAGGTGTCTGGGTGGCAGCATGCTTGTCAGGCCAGCAGGCATCCAGGTTGCCTAGTTACAACAGGGCTGGCTAAATGGTAAAGCCAAAGGTAGAACTGCTCCTCCTAGAAGGGTAGACTAAAGCTGGAGAAATTCAAGCCATGTAGCTCCAAATGGAATGAGAGCACCAAACCTTTCTCTGACAGAGTAGCTCAGTTCCATGAGATTGTGTATGTCTTCCTGTGTACTACCTTCTTCTCTTCCCTGATGTGCCTGATGTGAAACAATTTGAAGGAAGGTTACATTTTGGCTCATAGCTTGAGGGTGCAGTCAGTTATGGTTGGAACAAATTCCAGAGTTCACAGCAATGGAAGCACATGGCTGGGTATACTCAGCTCTGGGCAGACCAGCAGAGGAAGAAGAGCACTGGCCATCCTTCATTTATTTAAGGACCCTAGCCCAAGATAGTACCTCCCACAATTCACAGTAGGCCTCCCTCTGCTCAGTTAATTCCCTGGAAACAGCCAGACATCTATCTATGGCCTGGGTTATTCCAAATTCAGTCCAGTGGACAGTGAAGAGTAACCATCAGAGATTGGATGGATAAAGGTTGGTGAGTAGAGCCAAGGTGCAAGAAAGGTGGGAGAATGGGTTCTCTCTTTCTGGCCTGGAAGGTAATGTCTTCACAGTGGGATTATTTAGAGCACACATTATCTCCAAATGTCCCCTCTACCCATCCTTTCCTCCTGAGTTGGACAAGGTCTGGAATTGGCTGGTCGCCACATGAGAGGATTTGTCTCCACTAAAAATTATAAATGTGGAGAGGCCAATTCTGGCCTCAGAATTCTGAGACAGATCCCGTCTGATGTCCAACAGTGGAGGGAGCAGGCATCCGGACTCACCATGGTCATAGCATCTACTCTCTTTCCTTCTACCGTCAAGATAAAACTGTCAGTGAAGAGCAGTCACTGGGATATGAATTGTCCAGAGAGAATGATGTTTTTCAGAATGTACTCCAGCCTCCCTTCAACTTTCCCCATGTGGAAATTCCCATCCTATGGTCCAGGACTCATTTCAGAAAAAAAAAAAAAAAAAAAAAAAAAAAAAAAAAACAAAAAAACATGACAGAGCCCTTGAGCTCCTAAAGAATGGTGGAATCTTGAAGGACAGTTTACACCAAGAAGAGATAGAATTGGAGGAAAACAATCCTCTACATGATCCACAGGGCATGCTATTTGATTCAGTAGTTTGTGACAAGGGAAAAGGTAACCACCCTACCAGTGCTGGAGTGGGGAAGTTCACTTAGGTGCCTGAGACTGTCTGGATGCACTGCATAAATGAATGTTCGTATCCTTCAGATACAGCTTTCTCCAGGACCTGGAAATAGGCACAGAGAAACTAAGAGTAAGCAAAAGGATAATAATCTTCACCCCCCACTGTTAGATGACAGCATACATTTAATTACACAATAAACTCCCTCCCCCGTTTTACATTTTCACCCACACTATATGAAAATCTAGCTCTCCTTCATGCTAGTATATAGAGCAGCTTCCCTGTCCTAAAAACTTACCATGTGTAAGCCTTTCCCCCACCCCTATGCAACAAGTAACGGCCAGATAACCACTGATCTACTGACCAACTACATGCTATCATTTGTGAAAATTAGGCTTTTCTTCACTGTGACAAAATACCAAACACAGCAATTAAGAGGAGGGAAGATTTATGTTTTCAGTGAGTGGTTGGGTGGTTCTGTTACTTGTAGCCCCAAAACAAAGCTGACCATCATGGTGGCAGGATCAAGGAGAAGAAGAGGCTGTTTACCTCATATGTGCAGAAAGCAGAGAAATGGGAAGGAGTGGGGACCAACTCTAACCTTCAAGGGCATTTTCTCCTGCTAACTCTTTCTTTTTTAATCCTGGAGACACCTCATTCAAGAGGCTCTGTGACTGCAGGACTTTCCTGTGACTCTGGAAATCAGCCAGCAGTAAAGGCTGGAAAAGGAAATTTTGTGGGCTCGACATGTAAGCTTGGAAGGCAGAAGAAAGTGAAGCCACAGAAATGTGAAAATCAAGAGAGGGTCAACAAGGGGAGGAAAAAAATGCAGAGATGACCCCAGCCAGGACCTACTCAAATTGACAAATCAGGGAGGGCCTTGGGGGAGCCATTGTAGTGGTTGTGGAAGACTTTAGGGGAAACACTCAGCCCCAGATAGGTAAATAGAAGAGAGGAGGGTGAACCATGCAAGGGGCCTATTGTGGTTTTATTCTTATTTTATTTTTGTTTTTCAAGATAAGACTTCTCTGTGTAGCTCTGGCTATCCTGGAACTTGTTATGTAGAGCAAGCTAGCCTTGAATCAGAGATTGGCCTACCTCTGCCTCCCGAGTGTTGGGACTAAAGGTGTGTGCCGCCACGGCCCGGCTTATGGTATGGTTCTTAAATGGCCCCAAAGTTCATGTGTTGGAGGCTTACTTCATCACTAGTTTACAGTGCTGGTGCAAAGAGATGGAAACTCTTAAAGAGTGGAGCCTCATTGGAAGAAGTTTGGTCACAGGGATGCTTCCTAGAGGGGAATATTTGGACCCTGAGCCCTTGCTCCTCTCTTTGCTTCCTGCCCACTAGAAAGACAGCCTTTTCCTCCACTAGTTACTTCTGGACATGATCTGCCTCACTGCAGGCTAAAAAAAAAAAAAAAAAAAAACAACTGAGTCAGCTGACAATGAACAGAAACTTCTGAAATCTTGAGCGCATAGTCACCTTTCCTCCTTGTAATTGTTTATCTCTGATATTTTGTCAGAACAACCAAAAGATAACTAGCACACAGGAGGAAGTTGGCAGTGAGGAAGAAAGCCACTCTGCAGAGGAAGACCCATAAATGGAAGTGCAGGATTTTTGTAATGAACATGGGAACAACAAAGCATATTTCCTTAGAAGAGACACAACGGGGTAAAACAGCAGGGAGGTTCCTGGTTGACCATAACCATGACACAAGACTCTCAGAATGCAGTAATAGATACCTGGTGCTATGGCTTAAACACATCCCTTGGTGTTTATATGGTGGACACAAGTCCCAAATTCATATGTTGCTGAGAATTTTGGAAGGTATAGGGGAGTAGATTCCAGCTTGTGGCTGAGAAGGGATCAGGTGATGGGATCAGTGGCTTTGTGAAAAGAGAGAGAAAGATACACACTGACAAGCTCTCTTACTTGTCCTGTCTCAGAGTCGCATTTCACCAAGAGATGATACAGAATGATTGCCCTCATTAGATGCACCCCCCTTGGTCTTGAACTTCCCAGCTTCTAGAACTGTGAAAAATAAGTCTATGTTCCTTATTAGTTACCCTGTCATAGATAGCCTGTTACAGCAGCACCAAACAGGCTAAGCACCTGTAATGATGTCCCCAGAGACTACTACAGGGTGGTATATTGTGAGTGCCAATTGCTACTGATCAACAAATTACTGAATGAATGAGACTACACTCAATGAATGAGTGGGTGCACTTCAGACCCTCTGTTAAACCTCCATTTGACTTCATTCAGGTCTTAAGGGCTTGCTGATCCATAAACTCCCACAGTTCCGATTCCCTGGATGGCTATAAGCTAAGCTGTAGATTGTGGGTCCTTTGGTCTGCATCTTCTATGGTCTCTAAAGTCCAGATCCTATGCAAAGTGAGTCCAGCCATAGCACTGGTGTACTTTGGGAACTCAGCCTGCTGCCCTGTCAACTTGGCCTGGAAATGAGATGTGATCTGAGCACCTGGAGAAGTGTAGCAGATCTCATCCATCCTACAGGACATTGTAGATTTCTGTCTTGCCTGGCCAGCCCATGTCCTCACTTGCTTGCCACTGTGCTTTCAGAACACGAACTTACTCCTCAAGGCTGAAGCCAGGGAGCTCTCCTCCCCTCCCTTCCTCTTCTCTTCCTCAGCCCTAAGCATTCATCCAGCACAGCCATTACCTCATTTTTCTTACTCTTTGCCTTGCCTGCCTGTCATCCAATAAGCTAAATGTCAAGTTGCTTCCAGGGGGCAGGGAGGCAGGGAGGGGTTGTATACTTTCTACTCATTTCCTAAGGAAGTATATTCGGTCAGATGCAGGCCACTAAATGCTTGTGGAAGTATAAACGATTTTGAGACGAACACTGACTCATCCAGATTGGGCACCAATGGGAGAAAATAAATAAATGATTCCTTCCGGGTATAGTTGGATGAATCAATTAATTTAATCTGAGTTACAGGAATATGCATGAGGGGTTATTTACAGAAGCGCAGGCAACTACACAACTGAAGAAAAAAATAACTCTTTCTCACCAATAGCAGTTAATAGGTAAGACCTTGGGGTGGAGATCTCATAAGTCTCTCTATATATTAGCTTCTTTTACAAAAATTATGTGTATGACTGTTTTGCCTGCATGTGTATCTGTGCACCTTGTTAGTGGGTGCAGGAAACGGCCAGAAGAGGGATACCTTGGAACTGGAGTTAGAGATGCTTGTGAGGCACTTTGTAGATGCTGGGAACTGAACTTGGGTCCTCTGGAAGAGCAACAACTGCTCTCAACCACTGAGCCATCTCTCCACTCTCACCATTTCCCTGGGTAGCTCCTTATACATCTTGACAGCCTTTCCCTTCCTTTGGTACAAAAAGTCTAATCTTCTGCAGATTTTTTAAGGAAAATCACAGCTGCTGAGTTCAAAAGTGCAGAAGCTGTGTCACACCTGAAGGACGTCATTCACATCAGCTGTAGGAGGGTTGGATATTCTGATTCACTCTGTATCATACAGAAAGATCCACACATCCTCCTTGTCCAGGCCATGTCCTCCTAGAACAAACCAAGTTAAGAAGTTGTACTTCAACCTTAGGATGGAGTAGGCTTGTAAGACACGGAGTAGAGAAGTCATAGAGAGAAGGGGAGAGAGAGAGAGATTCTAGAACCAAGCATACAGAGCTCAACTATACAGCTTCCACAGTCATGGGTTTTTTAGCAAACAGAACCTTGTTGATTTTCCTCCACTTCTCTGGTGACTGCCATCTCTGTTTTATGGCCATTTGAGGATCATTTGAAGTCCATTCCATAATTGTTTTCTTGCTAAGTTTAGTTTACACAGAAAAATAATAATGTGGTTAGGAAGCTTTCAAACGCCTCTAGGGAAATTAGTTTACAGGATTGTATATCATGTAGTGAAAACAACAAAACCGGACAGACTTCTGCCTCAGTCCTGCCGTAACTCCTGGCCCTTGAGGTCCACACACAGGGAATGTGTACAGGGTCTTAGTGAACAGAGGTGGGGTCTGACTGTTAGGAACTGTGGCCCCCAGTCCCATGACAAAAGTTCAAGTCCTTAATGTTCTCAGTTATGGTGGCTCAGCCCTCTATTCATTCTGAACAGGGCTGAAGTGTGGGACTCAGCCTCTGCTTGTTCTACAGAGCTACTGTGTTCAGTACATGTCATTTTTTTTTTCAGAGTCCATCCCTGATGCTTTCCTGAGGTCTAGATAGTTAGTCTTCACGAACCTTCCTCTCCATCTTCCACCACCCAAGTGCTGTCCTGGCACTTAGAGGTTACTCTTAGCACTGGAAGAGAACCCAGGCCACATTGAAGCAGATGGCACCTCAGGGTGATAGATAGGCACATGGCATAGAGAGATGCTAATTAAATGAATGCAAAGCCTTCATCTAACAGCACAGCATCAGGCGAAATTTCCAAAGGATAGCATTTCATTTTTATCCTGTTATTATGTATGCCAAGTCCAAATCATCACAGTTTCCAAATTAGTAAAGTAGGAATGCAATAATATCCCTTTTTAACTTCATCAAAGATACAGTTACTGGAGTTGTTGAGGTCAGAGACTTGGCCCTGGCAGCTCTAACAAGCTAGGCTTGCCCATCTTTCCTCAATAGGTCAGTTAAAGAAACACAAATAATGCAAAGCAGAAAAGAATAATCAATATGGCCACAGTAGGAAGAGAAATAAAGAGGCCTGGTGAATCCACTACCCAGGTCCTTCAGTTCTCCTATCAGAAGGTTTAAGGTTTAAATTGTTTAAATAGAAGAAGTCAGTGCACAGTTAAGCAGTCCTGGTCAAGGTATTCTCCTGCCCACCACTGACCCATCATTTCAGTTCCAGTCTCTCCTGGGGGTCAGAACAGTGTGGACTTTCTTTACAGAGACAGGCTTCTCCTTCAGCTGGCACCAGGTTTCAGCGTTTTCCCTCTCCCGATGTGAGACTCCTGGGGAAATCCCGGTTTCTTAGAGATCACTGTTTCCTTAGACTGAGAGCCAAAGAAAAGGGCACCGAATACCTGCTTTTCTGCTAGAGCGGTTGCACGACCACTTAATAAACTTCATTTTTCTTGCAGTTAGACTCAGGTCACCTGCTCAGTTCCCAGCACTGCCTCACTGGCCAGCCAGCAGGCCTCCACCAGATCTAGGAAGGAGTCCCTGTTGTGTCCTCAGCTTTGGCAAGCAGCTTCCTTAGTCTATGAGCAGACTCAGTAACCTGAGTTAGCTTCTTCCCATGGACTCAGATTGTCTTCTGGCTGGTTTCTCGGAAGGAGGAAAGTGTTTTCAGCATTCTGCCTGTGTACGTAACAGGCTAAAAGAGCACGTGCAACGTGTTCATTCAGGAGTAAAGCCGTGGTATACCAGAAACACACATGCAACATTTCCTTTGTAAATTCCTCCCTGAAATAGGCTCAGTTATCAAAACTGTACCTAATTTCAAGCTCTCTAGACAAACTTCTGTGCTGATGTTAATATAATTTTAAAAGTCATGATAATCATCACTATAATAGCAATTCATATGAAACTAATAAACCCAAAGCATTCTGGCCAGAGTTTCATGATGAGGTTTAAATAATAAATAATACTGTTATTAAAGACATAGAAAAACGTGGCTGCCAATTGGGAACTCCCACTTTGCCCAGGCAATGTGCTGAGCCTGTAACACACAATATTGCTAACAGCTACAAACTTGCCAGGTTTCAATGTGACAACCCAGCAGGGTGACCCCTTCTACCTTGCATGTAAGAGAAAGCCTCAAAGGCCCCAGGCAAACCCAGGATTAAGACTTAGACTATTAACCAAAGGCTATGTTCATGGTTGCACATCAGGCAGATTGTTTTTGGTTGAAAAATTAGATTTTTTTAGGAGAAACAGAATAAGTCATGGACTTAGTTGTTGTTATTTTTAATTCATTCAAATCATCTCTTTTGAAATAAATATGGCATATGGAAATTAGTATATTCTCTCTTTGTTCTGTCTTGTAAAGGTGTCATGCCATAGAAAAGAAAACTATCAAGGAATGTGTGTGTTTGTGTGTGTGTGTGTGTGTGTGTGTGCGTGCGTGTGTGCGTGCGTGCGCGCGTGCGTGCGTGCGTGTGTGTGTGTGTGTGTGTGTGTGATTAACACCCAGAATGGGCAACTACTGTAAAGAAAAGCATAATTTGCTATCAATGAAGGGTATATGTTTGCTGTTATAGCTAGTGGAGTTGTAAAGGAGACCGAGTAAAGTAGCTCATCCTGAGTGAGCTGTGTTCAGCAGAGTGAAGAGGGCAGTGTGGTCAAAACAGAGAGAACTAGAGAGTCAAATTGTTTTAAATGAAGCTACAGATGAATATTGTTCATTTCTCAAAAGAGAGAAAACATTTTTCAGGGGTCTAGTGGCTAAAAGAACACAGGTGGCATATATATATATGTATACAAGCTTTCTTGCTGATGTTGAAATGTTAATAGTCATGGTAATCAGGACTATAATGACAGGGTTGAGCTTTCTGCCTGTACTCTTGTGGTGGAGTTTAAACAACATTGCCATCTCAGACAAAAAACAAATAAAAACAAGACATAATTAACCCATGCCTGATGGAATAAGCCTAAATAAGCTAATAAGAAGACTGAGGCAGGGAATCGCAAGTTCCAACACTGCCTGGGCCATGGAGTGAATGCAAAACCTTCTCAAAATAAAAAAATACAGAAGTGATAGGGATAGAGTTCATCAATTGGTATTTGTCTGGCACACACTATTTAATCTACAGTACTTAAAACAAACAATTCTTTAATAACATAAAAAATGTTAGCCTTAAGTGAGAGGCAGGAACATTGAGAGTTGAGGCAAATCCTATATCCAAAAACATTTTTAAAAGGGAATTAAGACTATTGCTATTTTTCTGTATTTGGGTAATAAATGATTATGGTGCTCTTGTGCACACATTTAAATACCCATTTAGTCTTTTATGACATGATATCAAAATTAGAAACATTTATTATGAAACTGCTTTCACCAACAACATACCAATTTACCTGAAGTGCGCTTCAGGCAAATCTACCTTCCTAAATCATAACAGTTCTCCTAGTTAACTGCAGCTGTCAATGTAACAGAATTTTCCAAAGGGCCAGCCACCATAGGTGGTGCCATCCCTGGACAGGTAGACCTGAGCTGTACAGAAACATAACTGAACGTGAACTGGGGGTTGGGCCAGTAAACCATGCTCTTCTGTGGTTTCTACTTCAAGCTCCTGCCTTGACTGACTTCCCGCAGTGATGTGACCCGGGAATATAAGCCAAATATACATTTTCCTACCCAAGTTATCACAACTGCAGTAAAGCAAAACAGAACACCAGCCTTTGATATTGTCTTTCAAATGTCTTTCCTACCAAATTCTATTCTATCATAGTTTCATTTTGTAGTGCAGTGAGTACATGAGAAGGTACAATTCATGATAGTAGGGTGGCCAAGCAGTCTGAGAAGATGAAATTTTCACCTGAATTATTTAATAAATTATATTCAATTTCAGTGAATATGTTATTTATTCACTAAAAAATTGGGTGGTTTTTGTGTTATATACTAAATACACTAACAGATTAAAATAACAAATCTATCACAGATTTTAGCCCAATGTTTTGAATGCATTTATAATAAATACTATAGCATTTACAAATGCTTTCTAGGCCAAACCCTCTCCTGGGTCTCTTAGAGTTTTCATTCACTTTTATTCTTACAAAAATAACTTTAATGTATACACTACTACTCTCTTCACTTTAAAGATAAAGTGACTTTGTTAGTTGTCTTCTGTTATTATAACAAATTAGCCTGAGCTGGTGTTTAAAAAAAAAAAAACAAAACAGAAATCAGTCAGGCATGGGTGGCATGTACCCATCATTCCAGTACTTAAGAGCCTGACACCAAGTTTGAGACCAACCTGTGATACATAGCAAATTCCAGACCAACTTCAGAAGATAGACAGATGGTATCTCAGTTACTTTTCAAGTACTATAACAAGACACTATGACCAAGGCAATTTATAGAAGAGTTTGCTGAGCCTTACAATTTCAGAGGATGAGTTTATGGCCATCATAGTGAGGAACATGGCAACAGGCAGGCAGGCACAACACTGGAGCAGTAGCTGAGAGCTTACTTAGATTCTCATGCACAAGTAGAAGGCAAAGAAAGATACACTGGTAATGGCCTGGGCTTTTGAAACCTCAAAGCCTATTTCCAGTGACACACCTCCTCCATCAATCCTAATCCTTCCCAAAGAGTTCCACCAACTGTGAGCCAAATATTCAAACATATGAGCCTGTGGTAGCTGCTCTCATTCAAGCCATCATAGACAATATCCCACAACAAAGAAAGAAAGAAACAACAGAAAGAATTATGTTCTTCCAGTTCTGGAGATAGAAGTATGAACTCTGAGGCCTGATGCCATCACTGTGCCCACATGTAGTACAAGCTAGACTTTCCCTTTGGAAGCTCCAGGAAAAAAAACATCCCTTGCCTCTTCTAGTTGCTAGAGAGAGATTGTGCGTCTTGGTTTGTAGCTGCATCTCTTCAGTCTTTTTTGTGTGTTTGTTTAGTTTTTTGTTGTTTTTTTTTTTTCGTATTTAATCTACTTTATTTTATTTATTTTTATTTAAGGTGTATCTTTTTCCCCCAACTGCTCCCCTTTTTAGTTCATTAAAAGGCTCTTTTTCTTAGAATAATGAATACAATACAAAACAATAAGAACAATTAAGCCGGGCATGGTGGCACATGCCTTTAATTGCAGCACTTGGGAGGCAGAGGCAGGCGGATCTCTATGAGTTCAAGGCCAGCCTGTTCTACAAAGCGAGTCCAGGACAGCCAGGGCTATACAGAGAAACCCTGTCTTGAAAAACCAAAAAATAAAAATAAGAACAATTAGGCCACAATTATGAAAAATAAGGTATAATATACATTCCCAATGTCCAGTCTGTATGTATTTAGCAACTGACAATAATACTCTATTATCTGTCTATTTCTATGAGTTTAAAGTTCTATAGATAACTCAGTTTCCATCCTAACTTGCATTACCAATTTAAAAACATCTTCTTAGACCTAGAACATCCTTTTAGTTCCTAAACAACTTAAAACTTAACTGTGAGACTATGATTATCTAATTTTCAACCACATCAGAGACCTGAGAAGGGTAAATATATCTGAATAAACAGGAAGAACAGAGCAAGCAGCTTCCAAAACTAGGAAATGGCAGACAACCAGCTGCCTGGACAGTCCCCAATTCTCTCTCTAGAAGAGCATCTATCTTCAGCCTTTTGATCCAGTATCTCTGACAGACATTAATTGTAAACCAGGAATTATGAAGGACTTTCCCACCCTGTCTTGGCAGAGGTAGGCTGTTAACTTACCTGCTTCCAAGTTTTGTCCTTCTCAGATAACATTTTGTCTACTGCTGAAGCAAGGGCTTTTTCTTACCCTGTGGCTAGCTTGTCACTAATACAGTCATCTCCAAATGGAGATTCTTCGATGCTCATCATCTACTTGGACTATGATGGGGTGTACTGCCAGGAACTGATATGTCTCAATACAAAAAAAAAAATTAAGTGAAGAAAACATCTTTAAATGCCATATTCTACAGATCTCTTGAGGTTTTTGAAGACCATCTATATCCGTATACTTGAATAAGCAAATGTTGCTTGTCTCTTAGCAACTTGATTTCTCTTCAGTCTTAAAAGCCATCTTCCAAATTTCCTTTCTGTCTTCTTGTCACCTCCTCTGCTGAGTGGGGTGAGATCCTACCTACTTCGTCTTTATTAAAAGCTACCTGGAGTTTCTTTGAGGCTTCACACAAATAACACTGGATAATCTTTCTATCTCCATATCTTCCACTTACCATATCTATAAAGATGCCTTTTCCATCCTTTTTTACTAACTGAAGTAATTATGGTCTTTCTCAGGATTAGAATGGAGGAGAAAGAGAGGACCCCAAAAGGTAAACTACAACTTAACATCTCTCCCATCACCTCTACTGTCAAAAGCATAATGCCACACAAAAGAAGTTGGTGAGCTGTACACACACTTGGCCAAGACCCAGAGCTGCTAAGGAGAGTCAGTGGAAGGTCTGGGGCTTGGTCCATGCAAGGGGCAGGCCACCAGGTGTGAGACTATCTGCCACTGCTCCTGGTGTCCCTAATCTATACTCAGTGCAAACCAACTACAAGCTCTGTAACAGAATATGTTTATTTATCAACATTTATATTTATTAATACTTAACAAGCATCTATAAAATACCCAAATCCTATAACCTAAAATCTAAAATCTATAATTTATCTAAGAATACCTTAATATCCCAAAAACACTCTAATACCTATATAAAAAACATTTAAGTTTCTTAAAAGAATACTAATATTCTTAGTGTAGGTCCATGCAGGCTGGCTTGGTTTACAGAAGTCCCAACAGGTAATATCTTTTAAGCTTAAAGTCTGTTGGATCTTATTTTGCCAGATCGTAGGGCCAGTTTATTTCCACCCCCAAGCTTTGGCCAGTTTATAGTAAGTCTGTTCCAACTGCCAACTGAGCACGGCCTTTTCAATCAGCTAAGATGCCCCCACGGTCTCTTTGGCCCAGGCAAGTCTCAAGGCCAAAAGCTTCTCCAGATGGCTTTCTAACTCCACTTGTTTTACTCATTTTCCAGCACTCTGGGGCCTCAAGACAGACGCCTTTAAAGGACTCTCCCTCAGCAGGTGTATGCTGTGCCTTTGCCTTGGGCTGTAGTAGTCTAAATTCTGTTAATGGTGTACCTTCCCAAGCTCTTCTTCAGCGTGGCTTCTTGGTGGGTGAGGGCAGGAGAGAGAGAGCGACTGCATGGAGTCTTTGGCTTATATATCGTCCCATCTCTTGATCCTCAGTGGAGCATGCAATGTCTCTCAAAATCTCCTAGCAGTCCCATTGTTTCTCATGGCAAATGACATCATCTGTGTGGCTTGCAAGGTTTCTTGGCAACCCAAGAAACGTGGGGTTTCAACAGAACATATCTGGCCATAACTGGCCCCATCCATATCAACAAGTAAAAGGACGCCAAGCTCCTCCCTATGTTCTGCCAGATGCTAATCTTAACTGTCTATCGATTTCACTAAGTAAGGCCTAACTTCTACCACAAAGCTCCTTCCTGCCAGTCTACAAATCTCACACAGATCTGGGTGGTAGTCAGAGAATGGAATCTTGGGAACACATTCTGCCTCAGATAAATGAGCATAGTTCCACACCCTTCTGAGAGAGATGTGAGGTCCTGCATGTGGAATCTCTTTTCTAACTTTAGCTCCTCAGAATCTCATTCCAATGGCACTCCAAGGAAACCTCTGGAAGGGAAGTAAAGTTGGAAACAAAAAGTGAGGTAAAATAGAAATGGCTTTTACTTGCTATTGCTAGACTCATAACTGTCTTATGTCCGTCCCCAGTGACACACGTCCTCAGGTTGTAAAATTTCTGAGTGTGAAATAACGTACAAGTTTAAGTGGTAGAAGCCCCAGTTGGTGTAAGGAATAGTATCAAGGTTTCCACTGCAAT
>CAJQZJ010013817.1:8556118-8582752 GCA_907164525.1 Lophiomys imhausi | reverse complement strand
AGTATCATGGTTTCCACTGCAATAAGGGTAGAAGATGTTCGTGCATGCTACTTCTAAGTATCCCTGGACTCAGAGCTCTTTTCATCCAAACGCAGCAAACAGAAAGGTGGAGATACTGCGAGATGTGAACCTACAGAAGTATGCTTTAGGTCAAAGATGGAGACACAAGACTAATGCAGAGATGATGATAAGGCACCAGTAGAGGGTAAGTAATAGAACTTTGGGTCCTGCTTTGGGGGAATTATTTGATTTGGAGCAAAAAAATCTTTTGTACTTTAAAGGAAACACAATTTAAATATTTTATGTGTATTAATGTTTGCCTGTACATATGTCTGTGCATCATATACACGCCTGGTACCTGGGGAGGCCAGAAGAGAGTATTGGATCCCCTAGAACTGGGATAACAGATGGCTGTGAGCTTCCGTGTGAGTGCAGGAAACCAAACCTGGGTGCTTTGGAAAAGCAGTCAGTGCTCTAAACCACTCAGCCAACTCCCCAGCCCCAGAAAACAGATTTTTTTAAAGGATTTTATCAAGCAAAAAATGAAAGTATTCCATGTAAAATATGCCAGTGAATGTGACAGGGCTATAGTGTGAACATCCATGGAGTCAACCCATTGTACATCTTGAGTCCATTCAATCTGAGTTAGAGGTTTTAAAGTATCTTAAAACAAAAATAAATAAATGAAAGGAGGCGTCAGTGAATCTTGAAGAAAACAAGAATAATTTTCCAGAAAGGATTTTTGAATTTCACCCCAAGACCCAAGCAGAAAACTGGAAATGTCTGTACTACAGCGGCAGGACAAAGCAGCAAAATGTTTTATCTGGCATCTACTCTGTTAAGTTCCCTTGGCAACGCCAGATGCTTTTGGCTTCCCTTTGTCTGCTGATGGGCACATAGCAGCTCTGCAAGAAACCTAAGGAGATACTGTCAGAGTTCACTCCCCTCAACAACAGCATCCCTCTGTGGACTCAGTACCTGAGCAGTGGGAATGAAGTGAAACACCTAAAAATCACTATAGGAAAATCTCAGCCAACTCCCACACAGTTAGTTGACAAGGAATTCAGCTGCTTGCTTTTTACTTTGTTTTAAAAAAGGTTCTGTTATCCCTCTCTGAAGAAGGTATGTATGTTTGATCAGACATGAGAAGAATTCTCTTCTGTGACATAGTTTGACAGCAGTCACAGCAGACCGTTCTAAAGCTCAAATATATATCAGCTGTATCTCCTCTTTGGATCAGTACCTCTTCTTTCTTTTAAAAACTATATTATACAAATTATTTTTAAGTTAAAATGTAAAAAAATTGTATATTTTGAGTACAATATGATGTTTCTCTACATGTGTATATACAGGCTAAAGATGTATATCTCCTGATTCTTCATGGTAAAAAAAAAAAAAAAAAAGTGTTTCTTTTTCAAGAGGTTGAGGAAAAATGGAGTCACACTGTAATCTAAGCTGACATCAAATGCCTCACCCTCCCAGGTTCTGGAATTACTGAGGGTGGAGATGGGCCACCACATTTAGCTAAACGTCTTTACTTTGAACAAGTTGTGGTACACTGATTATCTGTTTCCAGGAGGAACTATGGTAAAGACCAAGCCCTCCGCAGCCCTCCATGTCCCTGTTGCTGATCTAAATGAGCAGAGTCTCTCTCACAATCCCCAGGGAATCTCAACATGAACGCTGGGTTTCCAGGTAACTTGTAGCTAGAAACTGTTCTTTTTCAACCAACTCAGCTGTAGCTAAGGTCTCTGAAAACTCTGTTTTGATCATATATTCTCTGAATTACAAACCCTAAACATTTCTCAACTTCAAACCAAAACTTTCAGAGTTGCTAAAACAATGTACCAGGCAGGCATTCAGCTACATCCCAAAGAAGAGGAAAGATTGCCTTCTTACAAAAACCCAGGGCTAAAAACTTGATACCTGAGAATCAGGCACTTGGCAGATGGAGGTAACAGACTAATGTCTACAGGTCAAGATGCTCTTGGGATATTAATGCTTCAGAATAGAATTCACTTAGCAAGATAAAAAAAAAACTTAATCGGCAATGTAGGAAATGAACGTTTTTGTTCCTGTAAGCTAAGCCATTGGGTAATTTCTATTCAAATCTTCTGGGATTTATAACTAAATTTTAGTCTGTTTCCCTTTTGGAAGTGACAGGATCCACATGCTATAGAGTTAAGCCCTGTCTTTGCTCTTCATCTCCATTACCTTTCTTCTCCCACCATGTGGATCCTATAACCATTTATAGTGCATAAAATAATAGTTGTAGGTCATTTTGACATTGTTTGGATCCCTTTTAAGAAGAATGTTTGACTTGTAAGCATTTGGTGTTGGTTTTTCAATGCTATGGTCACTATGCAAATGCTGAGCTGACTTAGAAGCAAACAGTAACTCTTGGGCTCCAATCATCTCTCAGCGTGGGTCAAAGGCATGCAATGGCACTCATTCATGCATTCAGAAAGATCCATCTGCATTTGCACTTTCTGCCTCCATCTCTGGAGTCCAGAAAGGCAGAATCCTGAGGGAAAGGGAGCACTTGATCTGGGTTCAGCCACAGGATGGTAAGAACCAACTGTCAGGGCCTCATACACGTCCTTAGCAGGTCAGGAGACTTCAGGCCAAAACAACTATAAGGATACCCACTACAAATGTCATTTTTAAAGTTGATTTTAAAATGTCATAATTTAAAATTAGCAACTATTTTTAAATTCATTTTATCAATAGCCATAAGAACATATTAAATCAAAACAAATGTAAAAGGAGAATTATTCATTAGATAAGAGCTCTCTTTGGCCTTTTACCAGGATTTTTGCTTGCGACCAGTAATTAGATCAATGGAGTTACTTACTAATAAATTAAAAGATGAGTAAATGAACACATGAGTGAGACTCTCTTCCACTCTCACACTTGCTGAGGCCTTCCTTCCTTGGTGTCCACTGAGGACAGAAGAGGTCATCAGGTTCCCTGGAGCTGGAATTACAGGTAGTTAGTGAGCTGAACTTGGGTCCTCTGCAAGAACAGCAAAATTTTTAACTGCTTGGACATTTCTCCAGCCCTTCGATTAAAAAAAAAGAAAAAAATCTTAATTTTTCTCAAACTCAGTGTTATCGAGTCATTATGCATATTGATGTGTCTATACTTAATGCATGTAAAACTATAACTAAAATAATTCCACTTTTATTACTAGAACATGGAAGTCCTTAAGGTTGAAATGTCATTATTTCTAGAGTTTATTTATAAGTGGAAGATGGCAAGAAAAACATGGGTAGAACTAAGGTAACTGGAAAAATGTAAACGGTAAATCTACATGTTCTTATGGCCATTGATAAAATGAATTTAAAAATAGTTGCTAATTTTAAATTATGACATTTTAACAATCAATTTTAAAAATGACATTTGTAGCGGGTGTCCTTACAGATGCTTATGGTACTGTGGTGTCAACATTTCTGTAAGCTTGACATCTTTCAAAGTACAAAAAACGAAAAGATGAAGAGGGAGAAAGAAAAGAGTGTTACCGTCTGCGCCTGGGTAGGCAGTGTGCTTGCTGTCTCTATGCCTCTTCCTGAGAGACATGAACCGGACACCGCACCCTGCCTTCTTCTATGCTCCCTCTCCCTCAGTGTTTAGCAACTGTCAGCAATAGTAAGATGTAGAGGAGTTCGCAAATCTTTAAGTCCTCTTTGGGCACTGGAGTTGTAGACAGGGTTTGGAAAGAACCAAAACATCCTTATGCTACCGGGCCACGCCTCCTACTGTCCAGATCTCAGCCAATCAATGTGGGCACACCCACCTCACTGTTACATATGTATAACCTTGGCTGGCCTCCTGGCTTCTTTTCTGCCCCCAGCACCAGATGTAGGCAGACATTTGCTCCTGCTGCTGAGAGAGGAGAGCAGGTCTACTCTGCAGGCCCCTCATTTGTAACAGACTACTGCTTGCAGGCTCCCAGCTTCCCAACTCCCTGGCTATCCCCAGGGACCACACAGGCTGCTGACCAGGCCTCATGAAAACCTCAAAGGCATCCCAGCGTTACAGAAGCATCCGGAGAAATGCCAGCCAGTGTTACCTCTACCAGGACTCCCTGCTGCTTGGGTGAGTGCCCTGCTGGGTTCTCCAAAATGAATGCATAAAATTACTTCTCTGGGGTCAAGTGGAACTGGGGTGATGGCGACACAGCAATGCTCAGAGGGAGACAACTGCTAGCTGTTCAGACTCCAAAGCCTGTACCCTGTACTCGCTGTGTTGCCCGCCAATTGCACACGTGGGCTTCATTTGTGTGTCCATGTCCTCAGTGTCAGAAGAGAGCAGACAAGACACCTGCCACCTCAGACAAATCAGGTGTCTGCTGCTAGAAGAAGCTTACGATAACTTAGAAGTGGACCAGGGTGAGAACTGAATGTATTGGGTTTTTATCGGGAATATTTTTGTTGTTCAGTACTGAAACCTCCGCTGAGTCAAGAGAAATTTTCCTTTGAGGAAATAAAAAACATCCCAATTAAAATTAGAGGAAATGTTTTCTGTTGCAAAAGCCATAGATTATTCATCTTCTCCTAAAAAATGTATTGAGTTACATATTAAGTATTACTACTGGGGAAGGCCCTGTTGTTCTGCACAGCAGCTATGCACTGAAGTTTGCCCATGCATTCACTTAACACATTTTTCATTTGCAAAAACCACTGCCTGCTTCTACTTCTTTTGTCTTGTGTTTAATATGAACACAAGTGAACAGAGAGGCATCTCTAGGTGACACAGGTTCCTTCATTTCTTTTACCTTCAGTGGAATAAGGAGGAATTCTGTTTCTAAACTTTGCTGGTCACCTCGGTGAGCCTATAGATGGTATTGTGTCCCTTATCAAAACTACTGCTTCTCAAGAGTGAAATAAAACATGGAATTCCTCTTTTCCTCTCTCCTTTGGTGTCTCTTGCCTTGAGAAGTCATTCTTTTTCACTGATCACTGAAGTAATAGAACCCCACAAATGATTTTCTATGTACTGCTGACACTACCAAATTCTCTCAGTCTAGAGATACACACACACACACACACACACACACACACACACACACACACCAAACAGATGACCCTAGGACAGTAAAATACAGAAATTACCCAAGGAAGATGCTCTTACACACATACTCACACACACACATTATACAGATGACCTTGAGACAGTGAGATGCAGAAATTACATGGGAAGGATGCTCTTTGCTGGAAGCAATTCTGTAATCAGATTTCCTCCATAATGCCCTTTTTCCATTCAGTAACTCTGATGACAGCTTTAATGCTGATGAAACGGGGGACAGCAGTGATCCAGAACAAATCTTCCAGAATATACAATTTCAGAAAGATCTCATGGCAAATATTCGATGCAGACCCTGGACCATGGGACAGAAGCTGCGGGCACTGAGGTAAGGGCCTGCCCAGCAATCACCCATAAGAGCAAATATACATTCTGGTAAACAACCACATCCTGCCCATGGAAGCTGAGGTGAAGAGCAATGTAAGATCTGGGACCATCTTGTGTCTGACTCAGAGAAGTCTCAAAGATGATTGAGGGACCATCTAGTCACATAGATGTGGCAGTGCCTCTCTCTCTCTCTCTCTGTGTGTGTGTGTGTGTGTGTGTGTGTGTGTGTGTGTGTGTGTGTGTGTGTGTGGTGTTTTGTATTGTGTTGGTAGACAATTTAGGGTTTCCGATCTCTTTTCCAAACACTAGATCTCACATTGTCTCCAAATTCCCAGGTGACAGGATGAGAGCCAGAATCAAAGAGACACCCACTTAACTTCCTTGCTTTCATCTCCCTTGGGAAGGAAATCTCTGCCGGAAGTCAGGTTATTAGGATATACTGAGTCTATTAGAGACTCTGTCTCAGTCATAGTTAAGTGCTTAGACTTTGAAGACAAATTTTCTCCTTGAATTCAAATACTACCTCATCATATCTCTAGCTATTTGATATTGGGCAAGTTTCCTAATTTCTCTAGATACACCATTATTTCTTTAAAGCTTAAGCAATGGTAAACGATGACTCCTACCTCCTGCAACAGTGTTTCTAAAAACTGTCAACAGCTAATCTCCCAGAGGGCTGTCAAAACCATTGCCTGTGGCATCCCTCAGAACCAAATTCTATGGAAGATGAGCTCAGTCTCACTGCCCTTTCCCCCCTCTCATGTGTGACATTGGGAATAGAATCCAAGGCTTCACAAATAACTTTCCATACTTGACCGCTGAACTACATACCGGTCCCCACCATTTTAAATTCATTCAGTTTGATCCTTTCATCCACTCAACTTTGAACTTCTGAAGTTTGAGCTTGCTGAGCATTAGATGTGCTAAGCACTGTTGGTGTTAACTTTATGTTCAATTAATATTCACACCTAAGAACGGAGGGTGATTGGCACATATCCCATTAAGGGAGTTGGTGGCACATTCTTCATGGCCCATGCCACTGAGCTACCATGAACCAGGAGTGCGCGTTCCTGAGAAAGCAGCCCCCATACCTGATGTTCAGGCACCTACTGTGTGCCTAGAACTACTGTCCACACCTTACTCTTTGAGGTGGTTTTTCTATGCCAGTGTGCATTCCTTTCCCTTCAGTCATCCCCCATCTTCTTCTGTTCTTCCCCCCTTATTCCTTGAGACAGTGTAACAGAAATTTTTCATTTAAGACATTTATATTTATTAGTACTTAACAAACACCTATATCCTATAACCAACCTAAAGCCTATAACCTATCTAAGAACACCCTAACACCTATCTAAGAACACCCAGCTAACCCTATTTTAATTTTCTTAAAAGGATAATAATATTCTTAGCATTGGTCTGTGTAGGATAACCTGATTTATGACAGTCCCAGCAGACAGTCCCTTTCAAGCTTAGTGCCCATTGGGCCTAACTTTGCCAGTTTGTGTGGCCAGTTTATTTCAGCCACTAGATTGTGACCAGCTTATAATGTTCAGTCTGTTCCAACCGCTAGCTTAAGGTTGGCTTTTTCCATAGGCTTCAAGGCTTAAAGTTTTTCCAAGTGGCTTCCGAACTCCACCCTCCTTTGCTGCCAGCCTTAATAGGCTGAATTATGGCAAAGGGTCTTTCTCGGATTAACTTACAGTGAGAAGTCTTTCTCTTCTGGACTCTGCCTTTCAGTTTATGATCATTGTGGCCTAATGGCTTGAGTATGCCATACCTTGACGTACACTTCTCCAGTGTGTCTTCTCAGCTTGTGAGGGCAAGAGGAAGAGGGCCATGTGGAGCTCTCTGGCTTATATATCGCATCATCTTGCAATCTTTGGCAGTCTCCAGGGTCCATAAGATTTCTCATGATATCCAGCAGTGTGGCTTCCTGTGGCAACCAATGTCACCTGCAGCTTGCAGTTTCTTAGCCATGCCCTTTCAACAGGGCAATTGGTGTTTCTCACTGAGCTATGGCCCTTGGGCTCTGTCCATCTTGGCAAGTTTAAGGGATGCTAATGTGCTGCCAGATGCCCAACTGAACTGCATACTAATTCACTAAAGAGACCTAACTTCTACCACAGCAGAGTCTCTCACTGAGCCTGGAGTTCTCTATTCTGGTCAGTGAGTTCCCAATACCCTGTCTCTTCTCCTATCCACCTGATATTAGAGTTACAAATATATGCTACTGCTCCCAGCTTTTACCAAGGTTGGATATCCAACCTCATTTTCTCATACTAATACAGTAATCCTTTGAGCCCCAGTTAAGTGTTTATTAGAGTGAGACCAGAACAAAGTAAATGCTTTACCATTCTTTCAGATAACTTCAGGAATCAAACACAAATCCAGGTGTCTGGTGAGTTCAGACATCCCTGACTCACCTGAACTCCAAAATGTCAGACACAGGCCATGCCTCAGGCTGACACCAAGGCTCCTTTGTCATTCATTCCCTTGTGAACTGCATGTCTTGCCCTTTACCTTGAGAAGCTACTGGAGCGCCACTTCATTAATTGCACCCACCGAAGCTTATCCTGGTGTCCATGGAGGGTGCAGAAGGCACTGAACCCTGACTGCTTAGAAATCACGGAGTGGCACCAACACCAGTGAAAGCTGCCTGCCAGTGAGGACGCAGCATGCACTTGTGTCCTGTTTTCAAGCGTATAGCACTGAAACTGAGCAAACCATAATCCTTTAAGCTAACTTCCCAGCTAAAACTCCCATGAATACTTGCAGCAATTGGTCTGGTCCTCTCACCAGGTTGTTCCTGGCCATGTGTGTTCCTCCTCCATCTTAATTCATCTTGTCCTCTCCTCTTGCATCCTTGACCCCTTGCTCTAACCCCCCAAAAGCCTGCAAACCTTGGCTCCACCTACCTCTCTTTTCCCAAGCCCAGGCTATAGGCCATTTTATTCAACCAATCAGGAAAATAGATAACAAGCATGGTTACAATCATCACTGGGTATATGTGACAATGTCCTCATTTGGGGCATGGCCAGTAAATAATATTTAATTACATAGAGTTTTAGATCACTCCATCAATCGAGCTTATGTTTTAATGCTTTCAAGGAAAGTAAGTTCCAAATCCTGTCCATTTTTAAGGATCAATCGTTTTCCACGTGGTGGTGGTACACACTTTTAATCCTAGTACCGGGGAAGCAGAGGCAGGTGAATCTCTGAGTTTCAGGCCAGCCTGATCTACAGAGTGAGCTCCAGGACATCCAGAGCTACACAGAAAAACTAACAACAACAACAACAATAATAATAATAACAATCAAATATTTAAGTAATCAATGTGTTGGTCATTTGTCAATACTGAATCAGGTTCATGGCTATGTAAACACAGCTTTGTTACACTAATTGTCTTGATAGTGCCCCTTCCTTGAAGCAGGCTCCTTGAAGGTAAGTATGGTTTTTACTACTAAAGAACTGACTAGAAGGGGCTGGAAAGATAGTGATCTTCCAGAGAACCTGGGTTAAATTCTAGAATATACATGGCAGTTGGCAATGGTCTGTAACTCCAGTCTCAGGGGATCAAACTCCCTGACCTCCACTGATACTGCATTCACGTGGTACACAGATACACATGCTGACAAGCATACATATAAAGTAAAAATAAAATATCAAGGAAGCTAATAAAAAGAAATGCCTGGAAGAAGTAAACTTCCAAGTGGAGGAGCTGAGATATGGTGGCTGCTATCAGAATACCCAAAGCCTGTGGTCTCCAGCCAGTCACCAGCCTATGAAGCACTTCGAGAAAGTCAGTCATAACTAACTGGTATAAATTCACTATTTGAAATTAGTTCATCCACATCAATGATAAGACAGTTTTAAGGTGTGTGTGTGTGTGTGTGTGTGTGTGTGTGTGTGTGTATGTGTGTGTGTAAGTTTATGTGCACCATGTGTGTACAGGTATCTGTGGAATCAGAAGAGGGCATCCAATCCCCTGGAACTGGAGTTGTAGGTGGCTGTAAGTCACCATGTGGGCCCTGGGAGCAGAACTCAGGTCCTCTGAAAGAGTGATAAACACTCTTACCTGCTGAACCATCTCTCCAGCCCCATAAATTACTTTTAAAGGAATTTTCTTGTTACCAAAAGCCAGGAAATGAAATATTTTAATTCTACTCCGGTATCACTTGGTGTTCTCTTCCTGCTGTGTCTTCGTGTATTTTGAAAACTGGTGAACATGGTTAAATTTATGTTTTTCTTTTCTCAGACGAGCAAAGGAGATTGTACTGAAGTTTGAAGGGAGGTTGACTAGGACCCGAGGCTACCAAGCAGCAGGAGCAGAGGTAAAGAACATACACAGGGCATGGCCGGCCTCCTTTCCAGTTGTCTCTAGAACCCAGCAGCTGCCATTGCCCCAGTCCTCACACATAGGCTAGGAGTGTCCACCATTAATCACTGTAGAAAAGTGGATAAGACAGCAAGTTCGAACTCCACCAAACCTGGATCTTAGTCCTGGGTACCACCAGTTATCAGTTGTACAAGATAGATAAGCCTTATTTATTGGGAAAAGGAAATTTTGTGTGTGTGAGAATTATCCGGCACCCTTCCTGACTCAACCCCATGCATATAAGTTTCACTTGATACACCTGATATATCATCGTAGCCCTCACAATGGGAATGATTCAGGTATAGCCCAGCTCTCATCTACTAGTTCAAGCTGGGGTTTGATTATCCTTTTTTCTATACAGCTGGTTAAAACTAGAGTATACTTTGAAATTTCCTATTGTTAAAGACAACCCATATCATCATAAAACACAGAACATTATGTTTATACTTCTTCATCCTCAACTTAGTATCTTTCTAAAAAATATATTTTAATCTTAAAACTCATTTAAGCCATTAGATAAATATGTAATTTTCACTTCTTCATAATCACAGTATACAAAAACTCTGGTTAGTTTCTTTTCCCACTTAAAACTCTAAATATTTTTGTGTTGATCTATAGTTTCTATGTTTACCATTTTTACAAAATTGTTTAATGTTCCATTACACAAATGTCTATTAGTTTTATTATTTGGCTAATAAGTATTTAAATTGCTTCTAGTTTTCCCTTATTACTAACTCTACAAAGAACATCTTCACCATGTGCAGATTCTCTTGTCCTTTTAAATTTATTTTTAGGTTAAATTTAGGTGTTGTAATCCACCTAGAAAACACTGAGTTTGGATTTGGGTCTTTTTTGCTTGGTTGGTTGGTTGGTTTTGGTTTTTGTTTTGGTTGGTTGGTTTTTATTTTTTGGTTTTGAGGTTTTTTGTTTTTTTGTCTTGTTTTATTTTTGTTTTGGTTCTTGGAAAATATTACAAATTATTTCCCAAAAGTCTTGACATTTATATCTTCATATAAATAATTAAATAATTAGCCTGGCCTTATAACATCTGCACAAATGTTGAATGTTATATTTTAAGTTTGTATAATTTAACAGGAAAATATAAATATACTCTTATTAAATTTTCTGAAATAAAAATATTCTTAGTGACGTTTGAATTAAAGTTGGTTATTAACTTTATATGTCTAAAACTGAGTTAGACCTTGTTCTTCCTTCTTACTCTTCAGAGAATGTTCTTGTTTTATGACCAAAATGGCTTCTGACTCCTTATACCAGCTGCATTGAAAGGGAGTTGTTGGGATCAATACACAGAACAAACTCATCTTTCTATTTCATGTCCTTCTGACTTTCTGATAGTTTTCTATAAACCATATGAGATGCCAGGGGGAAATGGTTTTAAATAATGCAAGATTTCTCCTTGCTTACCTTCAGATAACCATATATACATATATATCACTGAAAAGGTGTTGAAACTTTTAACATCATAAAATTCACTATGGCTAAAAAGCATGAACTTATGTAAAGTAAACCTACATGGACAGGCCAGGTGTGGTGGCAAATGACTGTAATCCCAGCACTTGGGAGACTGAGACAAAAAGATTTCAAGTTTGAGGCCAGCCTGGGCTACAAAGCAAAACTCTGACCAAAAAGTATTAAAAAATGAAGATCACTTATATGAAAGGCATTCTTAATTATCAGAAGAAAGGTATTGTAGCAATAAAAAGGTAACTTGAATTTTCTGCCTTACTTGGAAATTATCTAGTTCTTCCTGGATACGTTAGTTACTTTTCTGTTGCTGTGATAAAACACCAGAAGCAAAAGCAACTTGTAAAAGGGTTTATTTTAGCTTTCAGTTACACAGGGGTGTCTATAATTGCAGGAGAGGGATGCCAGCAGTAGCCAGAGCAGAAAGCTGAGAGATCACATGTTTAATCTCAAGCACAAGGCAACAAGAGCAAACTGGAAGTGGCATTGAGGCTATGAAAAATCAAAACTCACCCAGTGACCATACTACTTCCAGCACGGCTGGAACAAACAGCACCCCAACCGGGGACCAAGTGTTCCAATACCTGAGCCTAGGGGGGACATTTTTCACTCAAACCACCATACAGGGCATGAGCCTCCAGTTCAGTCAGCCTTGCCCATGCCTGGGTAAAGGACGTTTTTTTTTCCAGTTAAGCTTAGTTTGGGGCATAAAGATGGTAGCTACTGCTCCAGTTTGTTTATTAAATATGATTTTGTACACATTCAGCCTCAGCTCTGGTGAATCCTTGGGAGCTAGACCACCTCAACCTCCCTGCATGAAAGAGCCTTCGCAGCCTACACTGGGCACTGCCCAACTGGGCTTGCTCGTGGTTACCCTTTCTGTACAGGGTTCCAAACCCTTCCCCTGGTGACATTCCTACTTCTTGTCTACCCTGCAAGAAAACACAGCCTAGGGGCTCCAGACTTGTAGGGAATGAGCATACTTCTCAGGAAATACCATACATGTTGTTAGAACAGTTATCCTAGGTGGAAAGATATCCCAGGTGAATAGGAGGTTCCCTTGCCAAAATAAATGACAAAATTTATCAAGTAAAATAATTTACCAAATGACCCAAACTTACCAATGATCAGAATTTCCTAACCAAAATAGAGCTACCAAAACCTATAACCCAAGCCCACAGTTACAATTTAGCTCATCTAATCTCAGTGGGGGGTACATTTGTTTTTAATCAGCCTTTAAGAGTTTGGCCCAGTCTAGATTCTTGGCTCTTCTGTTGTGGAGGTTGGGGGTAATCATCCAAGAGAAGCATGGCATATCTTTCCCATGCCTTACCTAATGGTGGTCATAAACAAATCACCTTTTCCAATCACATTTGTTTCTAAAAAGACTTTTTTTTTATTAGCGTATAATGTACATGGGCTTCACTGTTTCATTTTCATGCACGTATATGAAGCCTTTTGATCATATTCACCCACTGTTACTCTGTCTTCTCCCACCTCTTTCTCCCACTGGCCCCCTTCATCATATCCCCAGGTAGTTCTTCTGTGCTCACGTTTGTTTGTTGTTCGTTCATGAATCAGCAAGTTTAATTAAGTTACTTACATGTACACGAAGGTTATTTACAAGAGCACAGGCAACTTCCCAGCAGCGTTGCTGCTGAATACAAGGTCTTTCCTTCCCCCAGCAATCATTAAATGCCTATAGATGCTAAGGGAGAAGAACAGCCTCCTGTTCCCCACTCCTCTAGCAGTCTTTAATTGTCTGTAACTCTAGAGGAGGGGCAGGAGCTGGTTAAGCCCTTCCCAACTCCCTATAGGTAAGCATAGCTGCTAAGAGTTCTAGAGTGCAGTAGCCACGCTATGCCTGGAAGACAACTCTCCACCCTTCCTCTGGCTCTAAGAAGCTCTTCTAGGCAAAGCTGCCCTTACCAAATGCCATTCAAACATGGGGACACTGGCTCTTCAAGCCTCACGCTGGTAGGGAGATTCCATCTCTCACTGGCACAGCTTACCCTGATTTAGCCTGTTTTCATGCACTGAAATCCTCAGACAATTAAACAGACCGGATGTCACTCACTGAGCTCTGCTGCCCCTTCTACAGATGAGCCAATGGCTGCCCAAGGAAAGAAAAGAACTTCATGGGGGCTCGTGGCAAGACAGTTGTACAGCAAAAACTAGAGTTCTGATCTCTGGACTCCTGCCCTTTGCTTCTTGACTGTAGGACTTTAAAACAGTGAGGAGACGTGCTGTTTACTAAGGCCAGGCCTCTGCTGAAGGATCATAGGGATGGGAGGGGCTTGAAAGTTTGTATTTTCTGGACTCTGGATATGAGAGGCAAGTGTTCAAAATGAAGATGATGCCAGGAAGACATAAGAAAATTACAAGAGAGATCAGTGACCCTAATAAGGAGAACTCAGAGACAGACATATTTCTTCCTGGCTACTCACATGCAGTACATGTAATTGCTCACGGGAGTAGTGGCTGTCTTTGACTTGGCTCTCAAACCATAAGCTAAAGACAATCCCAACTTCTGATAAAGCTCAGATTTCCATGCACAAGCAGCCGTCTGGCCTTAGCAGACGCATCCAGAATGACATTATCCTGTGAGTCTGTGTCAGGACCGCGTGCTGTCTTACAGTTGGGAATGCAGTAATTACATTTGTGGCTCTTCCTTGTGCAATGATATCATTTGCTTCCAACACAAACCCGGACTGTTTGTGTGTTAGAATGCACAACCTGTCAGTTTTGCTGGAGTGCAGAGCCAGCGTGGGCCGCATTCTGCTTTATTCTCCTTTGAGAAAAGGAGTAGTACTTTCATACTCTTGGCAACTGTATGATGAGTCCACAAGACAAAATTCCCAGGCCTATTCTTGGCACCCTCAGGGATCCCAGAGCCTAGGAACTATCTTGTAGGACCCAAGATGCATTTAGGGTGGAGTTCATTTTCGGGGAAGATTCTAGACCTTTGGTTTTTAAACTGCGGTGCAGATGGAATTGTCTGGGGAGCTGGTGAATCAAAGTGACTCATATACTCCACTCACAGACCTACTAGGGGTCTATGGCTGGATCAAATGGGTGTCTTGAGATATCATTCCTCATGTGATTTCCACTTTCCTAGTCCTCAATCCACGGATAAGGCAAACTGTGACCCAAAAGAATATAGATCTCAGGACTGGGATGTGGCTCAGTTGATAGAGTGGGTACCTACCATGTACAAAGTCCTGATCTCAAAGAAGACCACACTAACTGGAGGTGATAGGGTCCCCACACTTAGTGACAGCAGGGTCAAAAGTTTGAGGTTATCCTTAGGTACATAGTGAATTTGAAGCCAGTCTAGAATTCATGAGATTCTGTCTCCAGAAAGGAATGCGGACTATAGCTCAAAGCCCAAGCCAGATGTGCATTGTCTGGTCAGAACATAGGGAAGATAAAGGAATACTTTGGTCTTAGAGATGTTTGATGGCCTGAGAAGTTATAACTGAAGGTTCTGTAGGTATGTCTGGGAGCCCCTCCTGTACCCAGAACCCTAGGGCTCTAGCGGCTACCAAGGTTATGAATGAGAAGTTTTGTAATCATGGCCTCTCCTGTCTAGCTGTGGCGGAAATTCGCCCGTCTGGCCTGTAACTTTGTGGTCATCTTCATCCCCTGGGAAATGCGGATAAAGAAAATTGAGAGTAAGTATCGACTGGAGGAATGGAGGGGGGTTGGTGTGTGCAACGGTGGCCAGCACACAGTATCAGATGTCTGGTGGATCTTGGCCATCACAGAATAGAGTCAGTCCAGGGCACTTGTACAGCTAGAGGCCCTGCTCATGTGGGACTCAGAGATGAAGATCTGGTGCCCTCACCACTTCCCGGGATGGGAAGAGTCCCAATGCTGCTCTCACACATTCCCCCATTGCTCTGGGTTCATTCAGTCAGCCAGGTAGCAGACTCCGCAATCAGTGAAAAACTGTAATGATAAGATAATAACCTCAAGATATTTGCATGAAAATATATGTTGTATAGAAAAGACTGTGAGGATCTCGAAAACACATGCTAAAATTAAATAAATCATACCCCAAATCCCTTTCTCTCCCCTGTCCACACACAGAGGAATGAACAAACTTTAAAAAGTCCCAAGGTGAAGAAAAGCATGAAGTTGGAACTAAGATGGTGGTCTTCTTGTGAAGAGACAGGGGAACATTTATTTGAAGTTGTAGACTTTCTCAAAAATCAGTGCTCAGTGTACTACATAGAGTCCTTGATCAAATGATCATAAAGTGCAAGATGAAAAATATCCAAGAGATAAATTTGGAGATAGGAGTAAAAAAAATTTTCCTGAGGAACTGCATGCCCAAAAGGTTAAAATAAAATACATTATTAAAAGCTAAAAAGCTCAGTGCAGTGCAGTCTGGGAACTGAGTAACATTCAAAGGAATTGGCAGACATTTCAGAAATAGGAATGCAGGCTGCTCCTTTTGCATCCAACTGTTATTAGAGTCAATAGAAATGACTCTGTAATTATTGCTGAGACAATTGATTCAGCTGTTTCAAAGAGCAAATCTAGTCCTCTCATTTTAATGGAATAATCTACTAAATATATGAATGTATATGAAAGTCTCGTAAGTGGCTAACATTCCAAAATGTGCACAAGTCAGTAAATTTGATTCTGCGTATTTGCTGAGTACAACACTGGAGAGATTGTCAGGGTCTTGGTACACTAGAGCTGGTCCTTCTGTATGTAGAGCCAGAGGCCAGTCACAGGATGCTGACCCAGCTAAGCTGACAGTGGCGGGCAACAATACAACATCACTTCCTGTGTGCGTTGTTGGTGAAGTTGTATAACAACCCTGGGGGTGTAGGCTTTCTGCGCTCTGAGGGTTGAGCACAGCCACTCTATTGTCTTTCCATAGGTCACTTCGGATCTGGTGTGGCCTCCTACTTCATCTTCCTGAGGTGGTTATTTGGAATTAACATAGTACTCACAATGATGACTGGTGCTTTTGTTGTCATTCCCGAGGTAAGTGTTGTCCCAGGAGCCCAGGAAATGCAAGACAAAAAAGAGAGGCAGGTATATAAAACAACCTGCTGCCCTCACTGTCTTGCTAAGGCCTAGAAGGATGTGGCAAGCTTCCTGAAAAAGAACACAATGAACTTGTCAGAATAAGTCACCACTACTCAAATTCGCCATGAATCTCAAAAGGTTTGAGTGTGGCAGAGACCAGTGAGGGTGACTGTAATCTGAATTTCATATCATGTTGGGGTTTTTTATTATTTTTTCCAACCTCTTAATGATAGATTAATAAATGATAAAAAGGCATTATCCTTATCTCTCAGGTGACATACTATAATTGGCCTCCACATTAGTTTGCCTACCTAGTATTCCCAACTAAACTCCTTCCTTATAAACAAATAGAACCATTCACTCCCTCAGGGTATAAGAGGTCCAGGGACTTCGAGGATCTAGCCACAGAACCTACCTGCAGTTCTTTCAAATGGGTTTACACAGTAACTGCACAGGAAGGGAAACCCTAATCATATGAAAGAAAACTCAGGCACGTTTTACCTTCCCATTGAAGAGAATCAAGCAAAGGTTTACCACGATCCCTAGAGATATCATTGTGGCATTTCAACAGACACATGGGTTTCTGTTATTCCTTTTATCTGGTCCTCTAGCCCAGAGAAACATGTCAACTCATCTTCTCTCACCAGCTGATCGCAGGCCAGCCCTTTGGAAGTACAGCCAGCAAAACCATCCCCCAGGAGCAGGTCATGTCTGCGCAAGATCTGGACACTGTCTGGTCCCTGGGGGTAAGGCTAATGCTGACTACACCCAGGCCTTTCAGAGAGGCAGAAAGGGCGACAGTTCTGGGATCTGGGAATCAGAAACCATTCGGTATTCTCTTTTCAGGGCTACCTTCAGTACTCGGTCCTGTTCTACGGGTACTATGGAAGGGAGAGGAGGATCGGGAGAGCTGGCTACCGCCTGCCCTTAGCATATTTCCTGGTGGGGATGGCAGTGTTTGCTTACAGCTTCATCATTCTCTTAAAAAAGTAAGACTATCGATTTCTCAAACCCAAGGCAGGATTTAGGTTAGATGGAACATGCGCCATTTCACCTCATCCTGTCAATAGCCCTGTTAAAGTGACGAGTCACTGTAGCCATCTTATAGAGGAAGAGACCAAGTCTCGAGAATTACACTAATTTTAGCCAGCACTTTGTATACGGTGACTACTTTGTGCAAGGCTCTGTGGGGGGTCTGGTTTAGACAATGCCGTAGCTCCCCTGATAAGATCTGACCGATGACGTCTAGGTGACTGTAGGTAGAAAGCCAACAACTCTCTTTGGCTGTGCGTCTACCTGTGACTAGGTGGTAGAGCATGCCACTGGTGCCTCCCATTCATCGCTGAGTGGAGGTCACAGTATAAAAGAAAGCCAGGTGGCTAGAGGTAAAGAGCCCTGCAATGCACCACTGTGAGCTCCACCTACTTCACCCAGAGCCCTGCGGCAACCCACTTTTCCTCTGTGCACACACTGGCTCAGAAAAGCTCCAGGCTCCCTTCCAGGCTACCATTCTATGCTTCTGTATAAAGCTGGGGGGGGGGGGGAGCAGAGTTGGCAAAGCAGCCTAGAGAGACCCTGGCCCCGATTACGTCTCTTGCCGTTGGTCTACTTTGTGCTTTCACTCTTGCCACGTCGCCTAGTGGCCAGGAAGCAAAGTGCACATCGAGGCGCGTGGAATCAGCAACCACCTAGCAAATAAATAGGCAAAGCCACAAACCTTAAAGACATCTACAGTGACTTGGAATGGCGCTTTAGGTGACTGAAGGCTCTCCAGTTTAGCTCCTGGTAGCCTCAAGACCCTACCAGAACAACTTCAAGTCTTTACTAGGTGGTATTCTTTCAAAGCAGCTCAAAGCAGATGTGAGAGCAAGAAATGTAACTGGGGAAGAAAGTCAAAGCTTATTACTGGAGAAATGGCCCAAAGGACAGAGGGTGATTGCCTGCCTTCAAATACATAAAGGAATGTTCTGTGCAGGAGGGACTCGGCAGTTCTTGGGGACCCCACGGGGAGGAGTTACCATAGGCAGAAGCTTGGGGAACACAGCTTCAGCCCAGAGAGAGGGTGATGTCTTTACCATTGCAACTGCAGACATGGAACCTCCAGGGACAAGCATACCTCAGTGGCTCCTGGTCCTCACAGTGCTGGTGGTGTGGTATCGCATGAGATTCGTGTGACAATTACCGTTGTCATTTTCACACAGATGAAAGGATGGGCTGAGGGTCCAAGTATTATTAATGTCCACCCAGTGCTCTGCTTGCCAAGCAGGGACTGAGGAGTTCTGTCAGAGGACAGCTTTACCTAGGTCACACAAAGGCTCCATGTCAGTTTGTGGCATCCTGGAGGGGGTGATCCCATCCCTGAGACCCACTCCCGTGACCGGACTGGGGCCTCTCTTGCAGAATGGCTAAGAACTCCCGCACCAGCCTGGCCAGTGCTTCCAATGAAAACTATACCTTCTGCTGGCGGGTATTCTGTGCCTGGGATTACCTCATTGGGAACCCAGAGGCTGCAGAGAGCAAAACAGCCGCCATCGTGAACAGCATTAGGGTGAGTGAAGGCGGTGCTATGGAGTCCAGACAGCAAGACAGTGAGCGCCCCCTGCTGGCAGAACTAGCACTGCTCTCTTCCCTCCCAGGCCCAGGGCAACAGACCCAAAAAGGTGAACTTGACCCGGAAATACATCACAAGAACCCATAGGATGTGAGAACAAAAGCTCAGAACGTCTCTTTATTTTCTGTGTATTGTCTCAGCGTCTTAAATTTTTTATTTGTGAGTTTTTAATAATTTACACAATGGATTCTTAAAGCCCATAAATGAATAAATACTTTAACATTATGCATATGTTTTATCTTTAACTGAGAAGTCAATGTGATCAAAATCAGTCAGAGATTTGGGTCAATTGAATGTCAAAGAGAACTAAAATGCAGAGAAATCTTATTTTGAGAGGGAAAATATTTCCATGACTCAAAGTATTACAGACTTTTCTGGTCATTCTTTTCTTCCCAATCTCAATTATTTTACTTAATTGATTAGATAATTGATATCTAATTCATTGCTATCAATAGAAACTTATAGAAGAAAGTCATAGATATTGAAGATAAGAATTAAGATAAAAATAGAGGTTTTTGTTTGTTTTTCTTTTTAGACTCAGGCTGGCCTCACACTTACTATGTGGCCAAGAATGACTCTGAAGTCTGGATCCTCCTAGGGGATTTTAGGGTGTGTCCCTGTGTCCAGATGGATAAATTGCTTCTAGTGATTATAGTTGGTTATGGAGTTAAGCTTCTAATGCTGTATGTGTTTTTCCTTCAAGGAAGCCATACTGGAAGAACAAGAAAAGAAGAAAAACAAAAACATGTAAGTATCAATATGCCCATTCATTAATTTCTGCTTCATTTGGTACAAAAAGTTATCAAGGTGTCCATATCTTATTTCCATAATTGTTAGCAGCTTCTCATTCCTCTTAATGCCAATCTCCTTAGTAATGTGACCTAGGGGAACCTCATCTTCTTCCACAGCAGTCTGGGAGTGCTTCCACTTTTGGAACCTGCTGAAACTGGATGGGAGGTCTGAAACTGACCAGTTTCCTGATCTTTTATTTACATAATAAAATGGCTAGTTTTACTAACATTTTCTAGTTTGCTAAGTGAACGAAACACATGAGTATAGTTAGGACTAATTTTATTTAGAAACGAATGTCTGAGTTCCTAAGATACATGGAGCACCCCATTTCACAATCATAGATTTCCGAGATGATCTCCTGGGGGCTCTATTTGTCATGAGACTCAATACAAGAGTACTGCCATGAAGGGGCAATGGCCCTGCCCTCATTAAGACAGACATCTGCCTCATGTCTTTGCTGATTCCATAGTCCTACTGTTCAGTTAAACATTTGAGTACTGGCTTCTAAGAATGATGGGGACAGGGATAATGCCAGAAAGAGCCATACATGGACATAAAGCCCAGTGGCCCAGAAAGCTGACCCATAGCCTTTTTGACTTACATTTCCTCTCCAGTAAAATGGCAGAATAGGCCCCACTAAGCCTCTCAGAAGCCAGAAAGCAAGCCACCACAGTAATCTGCAGTCTCTGAAAACACTGACCTCAGTTTGGATTAGCGTCCTTGGCAATGAGATGCCAAGTCTATATCTTTAGCATACCTAATCAAATGACTTAAATGATCCCTGGAATTTGACAGTGAGAGCTCCCTTTAAGTTCATTCTAGATCCATGAGTCTTACTCAACAATTCATTGCTGTTGAACCAAGGAGGAAACAGTTTAGCCATTCTTCTTCTACAAATCCTGGTCCTTCCCCATCCTCTTTTTCAGAAGAAGACAGAGATGTTGCAGGTACTCACGACCACAAGAGAATCAGGGAAAGAGGAAATTATTACCTGGACACTTCACTCCAGGCCCAGCATGCCTTTACTGGTGTGATCCACAGGAAGGATGCCTAGTGCTTGTCCATGGGAGCCAGCTTTTGTAACCCCTGTTACATTCCTCCTCACTGGTGCCTTGTGAGTAGGATGACCCTGGCAATGATGACTGTGTTTTTAGAGGCAGGAGGAGGGCGTTGTTGGGCCTACCTCTCTCAGTGTTTTCTGCCCCGCTGCTCTACAGTCCTGGGTCTACAGGGTTTTTCTTCCAGAGTGAGGAATACCCATGTCATTTAGCACACTGTTTCCTTTTGTACCTAGAAGATGTCTTACACCATTTCATTTAGGAATCAGTTTATTTTTATGCATATGAAGGGAAAAATGTACATAAATGGAAATATTTTGACCTGTCCAAGCTCCCCAGTAGTGGGACATCGTGGGAGGGGTGGTTCAATTCCTGTGTCCCTCTTCAAATCATCTTGGCCCTTTCTCTTTCTCCATGCAGAGCTGTGCAAGTTTGCTTGAACTTAGGCTGGCTACCCCAGTGCTGTTCTGGGAAGTACTCACAGGGTCCCTGGTCTACATTCATGGAGACTGTGTATGCTCCAGGAGAGAGTTCCATGGACTCACCTAGGGCCACAAGAAATGGAGCAGTAGTCTTTTTTATGTTGGGTACTTGCGGTGCTCCAAGCTGTGACCAGCTCTACCATTCATCCTAGTGGTGATGGCACATCTTGCCTCCACTTCCCCAGCTTTCACTCCTGCTTGTGGGGATTGTTTCCTAATTCAACTAACTGCCTGCAGACAAGCCTTTGTCTAGAGCTCTGACTTCACAGAAGTCAGGGTAAGGCCAGCCCCAAAATGGGTAGAAGAAACGCTTTGGGAATAGACCTACCAGTCAGTTGCCCAGGACTTATAAATGTGGACATGTTCCATGTAAATTCTAGAATTACTAATGATTTGTACATATTCCCATACTGACAGAGACTTTTGGAAAGTGAGACCAAAGAAGGGAAGGAACTCCCAAATCCTACCTCATGGTGACTGAGCTCCTCCTTTACTTCCTGCCTCATCTAACACATATTTATTAAGTACTTAGCTGTGCTGACAGCTAGTCTGAGAACTGTGGACACAGGGATGAAAAAGACTGAAGATTCTGAGATCTCACACACATTCCAAGGGAAAGATAACTAGTAACCAAGTAATACCTAGCAGATGCCAGGTTCATGGTGTGGAATGATAGGCAGGTCTACCAACTCTCATCTGAAAGACAGGAGGCCAGTCCCTCCCCCTCCCCTTCATTCCTCTTCTGATAGAAATATTATGTGAATTCCTGTCTACATCACAGGACTCTAATGTGTATGGGGTAGGGAGTATGTATATGTTAGTTAGTATAGATGTGAATACATGTGTGTGTGTAGATGCCAGAAGTAGATGTTGGACATCTTCCCTCAATGCCTTTATACCTTTATTGTTTGGGACAGGGTCTCTCACTGAACCCAAAGCTCATCAATTTGACTAGGCTTGCTGGCCATTGAGTTTCAGGGATCTACCTGTCTCTGCCTCCCAAAAACCAAGTGCTAAAGCTCCAAGAATACTCCACTTTGCCTGGTATATTTTAAATGTGGGCTCTCCGAATCTGAACTGAGGCCCTCATGCTTGCACTGCAGGCATTTTACAGCTGGGTCATCTCCCAAGCCATGCAGGACTCCAATTAATGACAAACTTCAAACTGAAACCCACATACTTGGATCCTAAAACCAATGTTTGATGGTTTCTTTGTTCCAAGCTGCCAGCTGGCTGGTCAAATTTACAACTGCTGATCTCTCAGAAAATGAGAAACTGGAGGTAGAGTAAACAGAGAGGCCACTCAAGCAGGGGAAAGGTCCCACTCCCTAAGTCCCACCATCTCCATCCTGGTACTGCTTCTCTCTGCAGGGCAGTGACTGTCTGCCTGAGAATCATCGCCAATATCCTGGTGCTCCTCTCACTGGCTGGGAGCATCTATCTCATCTACTTTGTGGTGGACCGGTCCCAGAAACTGGAGCAGTCGAAGAAGGAGCTGACACTTTGGGAAAAGAATGAGGTACCCAGTGACTAAGAGCTGTGTTTCATAAGGCAGGTGCCCTTTAAAGGGGATGACGACATTGCCTCCTCACTGTTTCCTTGGTGATTTAGACTTAAAGATCTCTAGAGATGAGTATAGCCTGCTAGGTCTAGAGTAGGAACCAGGGTCCTCAGCTCCAGTAGCATCAAGTCCTGGTTAAGTAACTAGGAAGATCTTGATTCAAGGACTCCTCCAGGTGCGGATACTGACTCTTATGGTTCAGCTTGCCACACTCACTTCTCTACCTTCCTTTGCATCTACATCCTCAGGCACAGGCTCCACCCACTGTGACTACACTGACCCACAGTGGGTGCCTCAGATCTCACCAACTGCCTCCATCCAACACTTAGGTAGTTCCCAGAACCAGCCACTCAAGCTGTTTGTGTACTGAACAACCTGCCCAGATTGTGTGAATGTCTCCATAAATAAAGATTTGCTAAGTAGGGGGTTAAAGAAAATTTCAGAATTTCTTGTGACTGCTGTCCTGAAGATTGGCCCAACTGACCTGCCAAGAATTGAAAGTCAAAAATAACTCCAAACCACCTTTCAGATTACTCTGAGATATATATATACACCCTGGCATCCATTTTAAAAGCAGCTAAATGGGCATTCTTCTGTTCTATGTGTGTTCAGCTGTGCTTAATTGTTTCCTAGAACCTGAGATTAACCCAGGAAGTCTTTCCCACATCTCCTTGCATTTTATACCAGTTCTGTGGGTTAAGTAAATTTGTACCTTTTTGCGCATTGATAAAGTAGCAGATTTTTAAACATCTGTTCAGAAATTATTTCTTAATTTAGCTAAAGCATTTTGTGTACTAGCTTAAACTCGCCTTTGTTTTGCCTTAAGTCCAGGCAAACAAGAGTCAGGCATGGTTCTCCAGATAATTAATCCCCTGTGTACAGAGGGATATTCAATTACCTCTCTGCCTTCCCCTTTCTGATCATAATAATCACAATTATTTCCATCCTCCAGCCAAAGTCGGGGAGGTATAAATGCAACGGGATAGTGATTGGTACATGTGATAGTAATGCTTCTAAAGCCCAGACAACATGCATAGATATCCTCATGTCCCTAAAGGAGACTTCCAGAAAGGAACAAACCATGATGGGTGGTGGTAACCTGGAAAAAGGATAACTCTCAGAGACTTGCCGGGGGAGGTTTCTAAACAGGAGCTCAGTGTCCCTGTGAACTACCATTCACATTGGTAGGTGTCAAATACAATACCAGATGTAGATGAGAGAACTGGCATGAGAGACTTGAGGAGCATTTACTCTCTCCATAGGTGAGCGTGGTGGTCTCTCTTGTCACCATGCTAGCACCATCTGCCTTTGACCTCATCGCTGCCTTGGAGATGTACCACCCACGGACAACGCTGCGCTTCCAGTTAGCAAGGTATAGCATCCTGGTGGGAAGAGCCTCAAGATGGCTCATCAGCCTCCTCTGTCACCCACAAAGGGACTGAATTCCTGCAGAGCTAAGGCCTGCTTCTTTCCTTTCTCCTCCACACTTAGCACAGAGCTTTCCCTAGAGACATAGCTCAAGAAAAGCTGGGGGCAACAGGAATGAAAAGGGAGAAGTCGGGGAAGGAGTGAACAGATTGATGCAGGTAGCATAGCTGGAATCAGAGGTAATGAAGAAGAGGAAGCAGAGAAAGAGGAGGAGGGACAGAGAGGGAGAGGGGAGAGTCAGGCAGGAAAAGCAGACACAAAACAGCTCCAAGATGATAGAATGCATTACTGGTCTTCCTCACTAGTGGATTCCCTCTGTTGTTTGACTCTGAGTGATAAAATAGACCCTCATTGCTTGCCAGACACAAGAAAGATAATCCATGCCCTGCTAGTAACTACCCAAGCACAGAGTTATAGAATGCTGTGGGCTATATCAAGATAGCCAGTGACTGCCATAGCAGATATCATGAACAGATGTGGCCTGAGCAGACTGTGTCCAAGACAACATCCCAAGACTGCCTCCTAGGTAGTTTGAGCCGGTTTCATGTCTAGCAAGGGCTTTGTGGATAGCTTTCTGAAAACCTGCTTTTCTTCCCTAAGTTCTGTCTCCTCCACTTTAACTGATGTGTTGGTAAGCAGAGAGTGTGGTATGGGAGGTATCAGAGCACTGATCACTTGCTCCCTACCCTGTCTGCACTGGATTCTCCATGGCATCCCCAGTGATACCTTGTGACACTGCCTGGACTTCAGACCACTCTGAGAAGGACTGCTTCCATTCCAGAGTCAGCAAAAACATTTTCTGAAAAAGACACAGCAGTCAATATTTTAGATTCTGCTATCTGTGCATACATGTCTGTCCACACTCCAAGGTCCAAGGAAGGAGCATGAAAATAACCACAGCTGATGGAGCTAACCAAGGGCTGGGCTGTCTGCCAGGACTTTATTTACTAAAATAGGTGAGGGTATCGATTGGCGTAAAGACTTCCACTCCCTGACTCCTGAAATCCGATACCCATAAAGACAGAAAACCATCACTAGAAAGCTCAAGGAGTTGATGAAAACCCCACAACACAGGATAGACCTAGGGCAAGGCTTAGGGGTCCCCTCCCCCTGCTTCTTTCTGTTCCACTCTGCACCTCTCCAGCCTGGATGAGAAGTACCTTTCTCAGATCCTTCCTTGCCCACGGGCACTGGGGAGAATCAATTCCTTTATTGCATTTGGTGTAACAGCAATCGTATTACACAGATTGGCCTCGTTTTTCATATTCAAAACGAGAGAAACAGAGCCAGGGAGAGAAGTAACCCCAGACAAATGAGGCATAATTCTGGTAATAAAAGCAAGACATATTATTTCAGTTCCATTAACTCACCGGCAGACCATACCTTTCATCCAAGATACAGTAAGAGCCCTAACAAAAGCCTAAGTCCTCCCAAGGACTAGCTAATCAGGCCCTTCCTCCATCAGCACTCACTACCATTGGAGGGGCAGTGGCCCACACAGACTGAGGCAAATGCTGAGTTCATCCTGGGGTAATGTGCAAGGGAGCCCCTTTATAGTTCCAGAGGAAAAGCAAGTAGCAAGGATATCTCCTTAAGAAGCTGTCTGCCTACACATGGAGTCACCTGCACCCCCTAGAGATGAAAGAGGCTGGTGGTGAATGTCTGAGTCGTCATTTCCATGTGGAAGTAATCTCCTTAATATAAAGCTGTTTCCCCATCACTGGAATTGAACCCTCATTTGCACATCACTGACACAGTGAAGGATCTGCAGAGGCCGCTTTCCTTGCCCATCTTTTTTCTCTAGACAGGTTTCCCATAAGATTGGAGGCTCTACTGTGGGCAATACCAGGATGTTTCTCCCAAATATTCCAGTATAGAAGAACAGACTTTGTGTCTATACTGATTGGCACAGACTGCAGCAAGCTGACTCCACTCAAGGAGCTGCTTGTATGGTGTAACTGTAGCACGGCCTGTCTGTGTTGCTGTGGAGCTCAGCCTGCATTTCCAAGTGACATTCTGGTCCTTTCAGCCTCATGGACTGATGAACTCTCTGCACACCACAGTTCTGTCCACAGAGTGTAACATAGACTTGCGGAGAACTGACAGGGATGATGCTGGGTCACAAACTTACAGACTAGAAAGCATGGGCCAGATGCTCTATCACCCCACAGAACTCATGTTCTTTCTGCTGCACTAGTGTTTCTGACTGGTTGCTGGCCCATCAACAGCTACCATCAGATCACCTGGGAAAGATGTAAACGCCAAACCTCATCCAATCTACATCTGCTGAAGCTAGATGATTCAATAGTCTGTATTTTGTTTTCTTTTTTTAAAATTATCGTGTGTGTGTGTGTGTGTGTGTGTGTGTGTGTGTGTGTGTGTGTGTG